>CM031241.1:761412329-761454829 GCA_018340775.1 Taxus wallichiana var. yunnanensis
AGCTACGTATTGCTAAGCTATGGCGAGGGCTGCCAGTGAGCCGTCTCGACAAATCCGAGGTGATCTTACAGTGAGCTACCAAAGGAGCTCAAGGTGATTCGTGCAAGGCGAGCTCCTGTGAGTTTCATGTGAGCCGCTTCGATGAGCTCCTGGTAGCCTGAGCCGAGTCATTGGCGAAGCTTCAAAAAGAGCTCCCAATGGAGTGTTCTCAAGAGCTCCCGGGCGAGCTCAAAGAGCACATTCCTCAGGTGATCTCTCCTAAGTGTGCTTTGCTCAAGCGAGCTCCCCAAGCCAGATGTTACTAGAATCGAGCAGTCTCTGGCCAGACTCGAGGCGAGCATCGGCGGTGCATCTCCCGAGGTGAGATTACATACGCGAAAGCTACTAGGCAGAGCTCAAGGTGAGTTGGAAAGGTGAGCCGGTCTGGGAGAGCTCAGCCGGGCTCAGGTTACTGACGAGCTCCGGGTGAAGCAAACGGGTCGAGCCGACTCCAGTGGCGCTGTGCTGAGCTTTAGCAGCGCAGTTGTTTCTGGCCGAAGCTCCAAGTTGAGCTGGCCCAGAGCTCCCCGCCCGGATGTTACTCGGTATGTGCTCGTGGAGCTCGGGTTAGCCTACGGTGGGCTACTCGGTGAGCTCCTCAGTGAGCTACTTGGCCAAGCTACTCTGATTTAGACTCCGGGGCGGAGCTGCAGGATTTGAGCTTCGAGGCGAGGAGCTGGGAAGGTGAGGTGGAAAGGCCGCAGCTTAACAAGGCGAGGCTCCATGCGAGTTGAGTGCAGCCATTCGGTGAGCTCCATCGCGGAGGCTGTTCTGGCGATTACCTTCGGTGAGTTTCCTCGGGCCGAAGTTGCTCACAGCTTGAAGAGGAAGCTTGATAAGCTGACCGTGGAAGGCTCCCATCAAGAAGCTGCCTAAGTGATCCTGCAGGTAAATTTGGTTGTGCTGCTTTCAGTGAGATCCAGAACAGATGTTTGTGAATTTGTATGAAATCACCAAAACCCAAGCCTCAAAGCAGTAAACTTCTGATAAGGGTGAGCTTGCTAGTGATCTTGCTGTGAGCTACGAGATCAGACACTTAAGCGAGAGTGAAATTTATCGTGGTGAGCTCCTTGAAGGTGACTCTCGTGGCTGAGGAGCTCGGCTTTCAAGCCCAGACTCCAGTGGAGATGGCAAACAAGCTCAAGGTGAGTTGGCATAAGGTGAGCCTGCGTTCATGAAGCTCAAGGTGAGATCTGGCAAAGGCGAGGCTCCCCATGTGAGTTTCCATGCGAGCTGCTCGATGAGCCTCCGTGGCAGGCTCGAGTCGAGCCTACTTGGCGAGCTCCCAAAAGAGCTGCACATCACGGTGATCTCTGCCCAAGCTGCCTGTTGGTGACAATCGGCGAACTCCGAGGAGCTTGAAAGAGTAATCTACGAGGTGAGAGCTTACATGTAGAGCTACGAGGCAGAGCTTAAGGTGAGTTGGCAAGGCGAGGCACATCGGGTGGGGCTCCTGCAGGTGAGTTTCCAGATGAGCTCCCGGTGAGCTCGAGTGAGCCATGATGGTGAGCTCGCGAGTGACAAACCTACTTGGCGAGCTGCATTGGTTGAGCTCCCAAGCAGCCACTCTTGGGTGAGCTCGCCGATATAGGGCACTCGGTGGAAGGCTGCTCGTCAGAGCTCAAGTTAGCCTACTTGCAGAGCTGCTCGGGTGAAGGCTCCTAGCGAGCTACTTCGGGAGGTATTCGACGGGTCGGGGTGAGCTCACAGGATGAGCTCGGGTGCGAGCCCTAGCGTAAGTAATTGGAAAGGTGAGTTTTCGAGTGAGCTTCTTGGCGAGCTCTGGTGAGTTTCATGTCGAGCTACCAGCTCGGTGAGCTATCGCAAGCTCCCGGTGAGTTTGCAGGCAAGCTCAAGTGAAGTTGCTTGGCGAGGCTGTTAGCAGCTCCGTGTCGAGCTCTAGTGAGCTGCCTTGTAGTGAGCTCAGGGTGAGCTGCTCGATGAGCAACCATGGGAGCTGTTTGGCGAGCTACTTAGTGACCTCTCGGCCCGAGCTACTCCACGAGCTCCCATGGGAGCCAAACCCACGAGCTTCCATGTGAAGCTCGGCTCATTGAGAAAACACATCTCATCTCTCGGAAACAACACTTTATACTTGGGAAAGAAAACACATCTCTTCTCTGAAACCCCACTTTATACTTGAATAATAAAGGAGATCACATCTCTTCTCTGAAACCCCACTTTCTTCTATGCTTAGGGCAAAAAAAAAAGAGAGAGGAGATCGCACCTCTTCTCTCGGAAACCCCACTTCTATCTTTGACGTGAAAAGAAGAAGAGGGGATCACATCTCTTCTTTGGAAACCCCACTTCTTCTATGCTTAGGCAAAAAGAAGAAGAGGAGACCGCATCTCTTCTCCGAAACCCCACTTCTTCTATGCTTAGGCAAAAAGGAGGAGGAGATCACATCTCTTCAGGAAACCCCACCTCTCTTCTTCTTCTTCTTCTATACTTGGGAAAAAAGAGAGAGAGAGGAGGAGATCACATCTCTTCGCCGAAACCCCACCTCATCTTCTTCTTCTTCTATACTTGGGTAAAAAAACACGAGAGAGAGGAGGAGATGGCATCTCTTCACTTGAAACCCCACCTCCTCTTCTTCTTCTTCTATACTTGGGCAAAAAAAAGAGAGAGAGGAGGAGATCGTATCTCTTTGCCGAAAACCCCATCTCCTCTTCTTCTTCTTCTATACTTGGGCAAAAATAAAGAGAGAGAGGAGGAGATGCATCTCTTCATCGGAAACCTCTACCTCCTCCTCTTCTTCTTCTTCTATACTTGGGAAAAGCAGGAGAGAGAGAGAGAGAGGAGGAGATCGCGTCTCTTCGCCGGAAACCCCACCTCTTCTTCTTCTTCTTCTTCTATACTTGGGGCAAAAGAAAAGAATCGCATCTCTTCTCAAGAAACCCACCTATTCTTCCTCTTCTTCTATACTGGGCAAAAGAAAAGAATCATCTCTTCACCCGGAAACCCCACCTCTTCTTCTTCTTCTTCTATACTTGGGCAAAAAGAAAAGAATCACATCTCTTCTCCAGAAACCCTACTCCTCCTCCTCCTATACTTCGGTAAAAGGAGAAGAAGGTCACATATCTTTGTGTGGAAAGCCCCACTCTTCAACCAGTCTCGGGTTGTACGAATCTCAATGGATCATGGCGTGCAAGGCCACTCTACCACTTACATTACCCGTCACTTATTTAAGTCGTCTGCAAAGTATTCTTCTCACCGACCACTTAAATTGTATATACAAGGTTTCCGGATAGAATGTTGCACCAACCGGAGGTCGCCAATGACACGGGCCCTCGGGGGCGCAAGAGAACCCTCTACGTCAGGTCGCGATGCAATCAGCGAGAGATGCATCGCATCTAGCGTGGATTCGACTTAGAGGCATTGATCTGGCCATAATCCACACATAGTCAAGCCTGCCGCCACTAGCTTTTCAACAAAGTGCGATGACCAAATGTGTGAATCAGCCGGTTCCTCTCGTACTAAGTTGAATTACTATCATAGCACGGATCATCGTTGATAGGGTAAACCTAACTTTTGTCTCATGACTGCCTAAACCCAACTCATGTTATTTATTGGTGGGTGAACAATCCAACCTTGGTGAATTCTTCTTCACAATGATAGGAAGAGCCAACATTGAAGGATCAAAAAGCAACGTTGCTATGAACGGCTTGGCTGCCACAAGCCGCTTATCACTGTGGGAACTTTTCTCGACACCTCTGGCTTCAATTCGAAAGTCTAAAGGATCGATAGGCCACGCTTTCCACAAGTTTGTATTCGTATCTTAAAAATCAAAATCAAATGAGCTTTTACCCTTTTATTCCACACGAGATTTCTGTTCTCGTTGAGCTCATCTTAGGACACTGCGTTATCTTTTAACAAATGTGCCGCCCTAGCCAAACTCCCCACCGACAATGTCTTCCACCTGGATCGCATGCCTTGACACACCTTAAGGCCAAAAACAGGGGGCATTGCCCCCATCCCCGCCTCGCAGAATAAGTAAAATAACGTTAAAAGTAGTGGTATTTCACTTGCGCAGAAACGGCTCCCACTTATTCTACACCTCTCAAGTCATTTCACAAAGTCTGGACTAGAGTCAAGCTCAACACGGTCTTCTTTCCCCTTTGATTACTCGCCAAGCCTGTTCCACTTGGGTTTGTGGTTTCTGCTAGATAGTAGATGTGAGGGGCAGGTGAATCTCGAATTAATCCATTCATGTGTGTCACTAATTAGATGATGAGGTATTTGGCTAGCTTAAGAGAGTCATAGTTACTCCGCCGTTTACCGTGCTTGGTTGAATTTCTTCACTTTGACATTAGAGACCTTTGGGCAAAAATCACATCAAGGCCGTCGGCATCTGTAGGGACCATGATGCTTTGTTTTAATTAAAGCGATCCCGGATTCCCCTTATCCAGTACCCGATTCTGAGTTAGGCTGTTTTCCGCCTGGAAAGCCCCACAAGAGGGCGTCCCTACGCCCGTCGCCCGATAGGACGCGATGGCTTCGCGCCTCACCACGGAGTAGCGGGCAAGCTGCAAATGACAACAGCCCACGAGGTTTAAGGCGCGAACCCAGGCCCGAGCCCTCCGAGCCAATCCTTTTCCCAAAGTTACGGATCCATTTTACCCCGATTTCACTTACCTCATTGTTCTATTGACCGAGAGGCTATTCACCTTGGAGACTGATGTGGTTATGAGTACGACCGTGGCGTGAACGGTAATCGGTCCTCCAGATTTTCATAGCCGCCGAGAAGGCGATCTCGGACACCGCAGACGGCGTGCGGTGCTCTTCCATTATTGGACTCCTATCTCCGGTTGAACCGATTTTAGGGTGGACGAAGGGTTGTTAAAAGAAAAGATAACTCTTCAGGGGCCCGCCATGACATCTCTGGATTTCCTAATGTTGTTGCCCACCATACGTCCCGATTCGGGAATATTAACCCGATTCCCTTTCGATGATCGCGCAAAGGCAGTGCAGCCTTGATACAAGACTTATCCATCTCTTAGGATCGACTAACCCATGTCAAGTGCTTTGTTCATACATGGAACCTTTCCCCACTTCGAGTCTTCAAAGTTCTCATTTGAATATTTACTACTACCACCAAGATCTGTTGCACTGGGGACCGGTCCACCAGGCTTGCACCCAAGGTTTCACAACAACCCCCACATCCTCCTACTCATAGGAGCACGGCACTTGCCCCGACGAGGTGAGTATAGGTTGCACGCTTCAGCGCCATCCATTTGGGGCTAGTTGATTCGGAAGGTGAGTTGCATACACACTCCTTAGCAGATTTCGACTTCCATGACCCCTTTGTCTCATTGTCTTAATCAACTAACACCCTTTGTGAGATCTGGTTAGCGCGTAATTTGGCACCGTAACTCAACTTTCGGTTCATCGCATCAGCTAGTTCATGCTTACAAAATGGCCCACTTAGAGCTCATGATTCCGGTGGCGCATGCTCAACGGAGCAACCGTGATCGCCTTACCTATTTAAAGTTTGAGAATAGGTCGAGGGCATTACACCCCGATGCCTCTAATCGTTTGCTTTACCCGATAAAACTCACGCGTGAACTCCAGCTATCGAGGAAACTTTGAGAAAACCAGCTACTAGACAGTTCGATTAGTCTTTCGCCCCTATACCCAAGTCTTCACGAATAATGATTTGTACGTCAAGATGTCGCGCGGGCCTCCACGAGAGTTTCCTCTAGCTTCGCCTTGCAGGCATAGTTCACCATCTTTCGGGTCCCAACAGTGTGTGCTCACACTCGAACCCTTCACGGAGAAGATCGGGGTCGGTCGGCGGTGCACCCCAAAGAGGGGCTCTCGATCAGCTTCCTTGCGCCTCGTGGGTTTCCAAACCCACCGACTCGCACACATATTAGACTCCTTGGTCCGTGTTTGAGACGGGTAGGATGGAAAGCCCGCAAGCCGGCGCCACAAGCGTGCGGAGTGCCCGAGGCCCACAAAGGCACATGCTTCGTTCCATGACCACCACGCGATTTAAGGTACACTCAACGGCCCAAAAGCCATGCTTGTGCCGCCGTGATGGCTCTGGCACCGACACACTACCTAAGCGAGTGGTGGACCAGCTCACACCATTCCGCATCCGATCGGGAGCATCGCCCAGCCTCCATCCACTTCCCTCCTAACAATTTCAAGCACTCTTTAACTCTCTTTTCAAAGTCCTTTTCATCTTTCCCTCGTGGTACTTGTTACATCGGTCTCTCACCCGTATTTAGCCTTGGACGGAATTTACCACCCGATTAGGGCTGCATTCCCAAACAACTCGACTCATCGACGGTGCCTCGTGGTGTAACAGGTCTAGGCCCGATGGGGCTCTAACCCTCTCGGTGCCCCCTTCCGGGGAACTTTGGCCTAGTCCATCATTGAGGATGCTTCTACGGACTACAATTTGGCAGTAGATTGGCTGATTTTCATCTTTGGGCTCTTCCGGTTCACTAATGGGTTACCCAGGGAATCCCTGGAAAGTTTCTTTTCCTCCACTTAGTGATATGCTTAAACTTAGCGGGTAATCACGCTTTGACGCTGAGGCCGTGAAAGTTGGGGCGCACCCTACCGCAGAAGAGTTGCAACTAACAATGAGTAAAGTTCCACACAAATCCGTGACCTCATGCCACAATCCAGCGCCGACTAACATTGGCCACCGCTCATCGTGACATCGGCCACAAATGTCGTGTCCATTTAAACCGATTGCGCCATTGGTGGGCATGGAATTATAAAATTCAAACACACGCTCAAGATTTAATAATTGTTCTCTCGCCCAAACAACACAGTTTTGATCATACAATTTCTTTTAAAACGAATGTTCCCTGCTCACATATTTACAATATGGAACACACATTCAATGCCATTCAATCTCATAATGATTCTATATGCATGTCAGTAAATGACTCGATGAACTCGCCGATCTTCCATTTTCATGGCTCGGAGTTTCAACGATCCTTCATTTCATGACTCGGCAACAACCGATCCTTCATGTACATGACTCGGCAACAACCGATCCTTCATGTTTGTTTATGCATAGTATATTTTATATACTTGTTCTCATAACCTTCCCCGCTTATCGAAGTGATCCATTTAAGAAGCCTATCTCGAATATCTCATATCGATATTCATCTCGACATCCCGCATCTTAAATTAAGTGATAAGGACAACGCAACCAAAGAATCGCGATACTTTGGCCAAAGATTTTCACATGCTTTGCATGATCATATTCCCGAATGTGATACACATCTACGGAATACGCCCTTCACTTCACTTCACCTGTTATCTAGAATGGTCTTTCCGGTTCCACCAAATTCCTCATCGCTTAAGTTCCGCTTTTAAACTTTCGATTCCACCAAGAATATGAGCGGGTATAGAAGGCACTCCTGTAATCTAAAGATACGCAGACATACGGTGTCGTTACTCCCACGACTCCGTGTGTCCGATTATCTTTAGTATTCCTGAGTCACTCCGTATACCAAATCATACCCTATCTCCACCCCAGCTAAGATCTACACTTTCAGCCTATGTATTCCCAATGTTTTAATTCGGGAGGGCATTGCTATATGTCACCGCAACATTGTGTCGTCATGAAGACCCCGTCTTCATGAAGACACTTGTCGTAGCCGGCGTATGCCAATGTCCCTGCAATTCTCCCCATCGAGAATTCACATCCCGCCCAAGTGACTTAGCTACGAGTTAATAGTTAAAGCAATTTTCAAAGATCCACGCCGATCCTCGATCTCGTTCGCTAGCAACAGATATAACTAAAAGGGACTAAACTGGCCCATTAGTTCGTTATGTATCGTCTCCTTCGTATCGAAGGGCTACATTTCCTTACTTGGTTTATTTCTTAATCATTAGATTAAGCAAACTGCATCGACGGACATAATAAGTTTAACCTATTAAACTTAACCAAGATGTTTCCAATCGCAACTTATTTCGTAATATTAACTTATTAGACGTCATTCAAACGAGGTCTAAACTTCAAGAAATGAACTCATTTGTTCCCCTTAACGTTATATAGTTAAGGATCATTAGTTATGGATATATGTATCCTATAACCTTTATTCTAATTTTATCAAACGGATCATTAATGAGGTTCAAAACGAAGTTCGAATACTCCCAATTTAAATTGATATTCCTTAGCTCCTAAGCTAATCCCAATACCTCCGATTATAAAATCATATTCTTCTTAATCCTTTTTAATGTCAATTCAAAATTCATCTTTATCCAAGTATGAATTAATTGCATTGTTCAACTTAAAGGTTGTATTTAAGTAAGAATAGATATCGCTTCAATTCAAGATCCATCCAAGGACTATGAAACAATTCCTAATCAAGAATTAACATCTTATTCCCAATTTATATAACAATATCAAACTCGATATAATTATTGAAAATATCACACTTGTAATCGTATTCAATATTTCAAGTCATAATTTGTACATTTGCCAATCCAACCGATTGGGTATAGTTTATACAAAGCATCCATACAACTCATGGACGTAAGAATATATTTTTTTCTTTCGCTCACAATCCTCAAAGAGGAATAAAAGCATCGCTACAATTTAATTTATATTTAATCAAGAGGCATCGTAAAACAGCCAAGTCTTCATTCTAATCAAATTCCATCTCGCAAAATGAATTGCACGGATCAGCTTCAATGAATCGAGCACATTAAGCACTTATCCTTAAAATAAGATGCTTCAACTAATCAAGCTTCAATAAAAGAACCCTGCTTTTATGAAACAACAACAAAACATCAATCTCGAAAAGCACAAAAGAGAGATCAGCATAACCACTAAACTATCAAAATATCATCACAACCAGCCAAGGAACTGCTGTCCCGTTTCCACATAATCATTGCAAGTATCAATTTACAAAATTTGTAAAGTTAGGAATTCAAGTAGCTTGCTGCCTATACAGCATACAGTTATCTTTTCCACGCCTTTCATTAATAACAAATGCAAAGGATGAAACTAACTGAATATAAATCCATTACTTTCCTTTCCGTTCATGAAGCACGTTAATTTTAAAGCATTCAAGTACAACAAGAAAGCGAACAGCAATGCATATAGTAGCTCCCATTCTAAGCACTATAAAATTCATCATTCACGAATTCCAGAATTCCAACTAAATGAAAGAGAAAGATCATTTTTCTAAAACATTCGTTCATATCTCTATTTCCTTCCACATGACTGTCCTAACAGTGGAATCCAAACGAAATTCAATTCGAGATAACAGCTTCAGAGTGAAACTTACAAAATCCACTCGTAATTCACTTTCTCGGGCAAAGAAGAATAATTTCATTTATTTCAGTTCATATGAATGCCAAACAAAGTTAGTAAGACATTATATTTATCGTTGAGCAAGCCATATCAATATGTATACTAGGTATTTACTATACTAGAAGGTTCCATACTTCTTTCATCGTATAGTTAACCAAACAACCAGCTTATACATCATGCAATAATAAACCACATAAATTCATAATCCTATGAACTTATCCCTGCTCAAATAACATATTATTCATTGCTATTACCTACAGCAATTCCAAGATTAAGACACAATCACCAAAACAATTCGATCTTAAAGGACCGATCAGCATTAATAAACACAACCAATCATCATACTTTCCTAGCAAGAAACATTATATTTTCTATGAGTTCGTAAGGAAAACTATTCCTTTTTCCAACTCTCACGAACATTCATATAAAATTTTAATGTCCATTCCTTTAAAATATAAGATACCATTTCTTCATAATCCGAAATAGCAAAGGGAGAGAGAAGTCTTATCCCTTTTAGGCAAGAAAAGAAATGAACAGCCAAAACATGTTGTCTTTTTCTTTCCCAAGGCCATTCGTATGCTTATAAAGAAAACAATGTTGTATTCATAATAATCAACACAACAGAGAGAGAGAAAGAAATTATTTCCTTTTCAAAAGAAGTTTCAAGATAGAACGACTTTAAACTTCTCATACATCCCGTACTCACCATATCACGAAAGACCATATGACAAGAGCATTATCATAGTGGTGAAAACAACCATACAGCCTACCGCCTTCAGATATAAAACTCTAAACATGTTGAATACCCATTCCATGAAGCTTCAAAAGAAATGATATTCCTTTTAAATCCGAACAAATATATAGCAAACAAAAAGATCTCATTTCCTTCAATGAAACTTCAAGATGTAAACAACGCCAAGCCGCTCACACAGCCTTCACCATTTTATCTCAAAAGTTCATGTGACAAAAGACAATCACACAACAATAAAACAATTCACACTGCCTGTACTGTTCCTATTAAACATCTTACGGAAAAGAATCCGTTTCAACTTCCATTCAACATCAACCACCAGCACGACAGGAGGGTAATTCATTTGAGAATTACAAAGACAGACAACTCAATAATCAAGACAGTGTTCATATTATTTCCAAAGTGACCGAAAAAAGTCAACTAAATGGAAAACCTTTAACCATAACAAAATAACTCGACTGTATTTCCATTTCTATTTTTCATGCAAGGGAAGTGTTTCCAACCAATAATACAACAAGAAGAAACGATTATTTCCAAAAATTTAAGAAGAACAACGCACAAAGCCTGTTTCAATGCATACAACATGTACAGAGAAAGAAAATGTCTATTTCATTCCACAATACGGTCAGCAACCACGACAGTAATTCATATTCCAACTCGACTCAAGCAGCAACACATCAAGGCCGAGCAACCAGAAGCAATTAAGCTTATCATTTCCCAAAGAAGAAGCAAGAACCAACAAAATCCATTTCCAAAACAACTCAATAACAATCATGCAATCCCAACCCAAGAGCAGGGTTGTTTTAATGAAACATTTAATCAAAGCAAGGATTTTAAAGAGAGGGGCTTAACATGCTCGTATTCTCTTTCCAAAATTCAAGAAACGTTGTTTGCCGCGTTTTTCTTCCACAACGGCAACACAATATTCCCAGCACTTTCTTCCTTCTTCTGGCTGATCAACGGCCTCAAAACTTCCAAGAAAATGCCAAATGCAAGAGCTGGTTCGACCGAACCAGGTCAGAGAAACCAAATGCAGAGCAACTTTACAAAAGCTCGAACCAACAAAAATGAAAATCAATTTTTCCTCATGTCGTTTCCAAGGCAAGCAAGCCGGTCGCGAGGACCCAAAAACAATTAATGCATTAAAGGCTTGCCTTTTTCCTTATTTTCCACGCCACCTCCACTTGGGTTGGCAAGTCTCCAATTTTCAAATTTTTTCCATGCAAATGAATTTAGCCATACTTCCAAATGGATACCTCTATTTCCTACCCGCCCGCCAAAATCGGCGCGCCTCCACGAAGGGTCGGGCCATAAATGCCAATGAATGCCTCCTACCCATCCTTATCCTTTTCTTCCCAAGGGTCTCGCTGCACTTTTAGCTTAGGATTAGTTTTAGGTTACATAGTTCATTCGACCTAGGTCTTAGTTAGACCTTAGGTTTTAGAATTTAGATTTATTTTTTTTTTTTTTTTTTTTGTAATTTAAAAATCCACTTAGATAGTAGTGTAGGATGTATGTTAGGCCTTAGGTTAGTTTAGGTTTAATTCACACTAACCACTAACACTAACAACTTCCATCCAAATTTCTTACTAACACCCACGTTAACGCAGAGCAGACGCTCCGCCCTTCGATTTCATGCCAAGACCACCCGTGTCCAAGCTTTTCGCCCCACGAGGTCCCGACTCGACAAGACAGGTTCAAGAATCGAACCCCCGCCGTTGGCATTTTCGTGCTAGCTATTCACACTGTAATCAGCGCCGCACGCTTATAATAATCCTAGTCCAGCTTCAAGTGTGAATTAACATAGAAAACACAAGAGGACTCAAGATACTTGAATCAATGGAATTGATTCAGTGGTATGTCATTCAATCAAAGACAAGAGCAAGCAATTATACGACAACTGTCGCCACATCAAGCAAACACACAAGTACAAGTTGTTCGCTGTCCCATGCAATAAATCACAAGATGCAAGAATCCAAATTAAGAACACATTCTCTTAAGATCAAAACATATCTTAACATGTTTGCTTTCATTCCAAAAGCTATAATAAAGATGTAAAACATTCACCAAGTTAACATACAAAATCGAGTGTTACATTCTTCCTCCTTAAAGAATCATCGTCCCGATGATCGATTTACAAATCAAGGAGTTCATAGGACAAAATTCAGTTATTGTCCTTTCATTCATAAGTTCATACTAAAAATGATTCTCTCTTAAAAACAACGCTTTAAGACAACCTGCATAATAGACTAATAATTGTCTAAATTTGGTAAAATTTTCAGCCTTCTCAATTTCATATTCAAGCTAAATGATGTGGAAAAGTAGATCTCATTTCTTCGAGATTCTCCCAAGTTGCACTTTTTCGCCGAATCGGTCCCACCTTGGACCTTACATTGGTTCACTTCGCGATTTCTCAAGTACAATCAAGCAGTTCCCAACACTCGAATGGGCTTAACCACGATTATTCCCGGGTCTCTGACCCGCAAGGAATTCCAATTTTAGACATGTGATAAATGTCACGTATTTCTTAAGCAAAGAAATATGAAAAACATCATGCATTTGAGACAAAGCAGAGGTAATGCTAGACGATAAGCTACATGTGGTTGATTATTTCAATAATTTCAAAAGGTCCCACGTAACGTGGCGACAACTTGGCAGCTTTGCTAAAGGTTATGGAGCTCTTTTTCGGCTTCACCCAAGAAAGACCTTCTCTCCAAGTTTATAATGCCTCACAACCCGCTTCAAGTCTCGCATAACTCTTCGCCTATTGGCAGCCTCCTTTAGATGTTCCCGAATCATTTTGATTTGCTGTTCCATTTCCATAAGGATTTCTGCCCAATTACCTCTCTGTCCTCAACGCTGTCCCACTGACAGGGTTCTCGCATTTTCTTCCATACAATGCTTCAAAGGGTGCCATTTTTAAAGAGGCATGATAGGTGTTATTGTAAGCAAATTCTACCAATGGGAAGGTATTCCTCCCATTTATACCGCTGGTCCATGCAATACATCCTCAAAGATGTCCTCTAAAACTTGATTAACTCTTTTTCAGCCTTGTCCATCCGCTTTCGGATGATATGCAGAATCGAAGTTTAATTTAGTTCCCAAGGCTGCATTAAGCGCTTGCCAAAACCTTGATGTCATCCTCGATCTCTCGTCCGATATGATTAATTCCGTATTCCATGCAACCTCAAGATTTCATGCACAAATCTTCTTGCTAAAATCGTGCATCGTCCTTCAAATTACCAAAGAATGAAGTGTGCCACTTTGGTCAATTTGTCGACTACAACCAGGATAATGTCATGTTTATTTCGACATAGGCAATCCTTGAACGAAATCCATCGTTATCACTGCCACTTATATCGCGGAATGTCGTGGGGATACAATAATCCGTATGGGTGCATATGTTCCGCTTTAACACGCCGACATTCCAAGCAAAGGTGTTACAAACTCTACCACATCCTTTTTCATTCCCTTCAAAAATATTGCCGCTTAAGATCAGCAAGCATTTTTGTGATGCCAGTGGTGCCTTAAAAGGTGAATTATGGAATTCAAGTGAGCAATTTCCTCTTAAGTCATTTGCCATGTGTACATATACCCTGTTTTTGAACCTCGTAACTCCTTCGTTATCAAAACGAAATCCCTTATACCGCTGTCCTCTGCCGGGTCTCGCAGCAAGTGCTGATTTGACTTGCTGAAAATAGGATCTCGATTCCAAGGCATCTTTTACCTCATCCTTAAACCGAAGTTCTTAACGTTATAAGAGCAGTAGATATGCTTCCTTCGACTCGAGCATCCGCTACTCTATTTTCCTCGCCCTTAATGTAGCTTATATCAAAATCATACCGAGACAGTAAATTCTAACCATCTTCGTTGCCTTGCATTCGATTTGGCCGAGTAAAATATACTTCAGCCCCAAATGGTCTGCTTTTAATTCAAAGGGCTTGCCAAGAAGGTAATGCCTCCATATTTGAAGCGCATGTACTATGGCATGAGCTCAAGATCGTGTGGAGCATAGTTCTGTTCATGTAACTTAAGCTTTCTCGCTTTCATAAGTTTATAACATGGTTATTCTCAGAACAAAATACCTCCAAGGCCTTCTCCCGAGGCGTCCGTTACAACCATAAAATCTCCATTTGGATCTGTGCATAGGCCAAAATAGGTGTGATGTAGTTAATCGCTTCCTTTAACCTTTTAAAGGCAGATTCACATTTGTCTCGTCTGTGCAAATTTCTTTTCTTTCTTTCGCAACGAAGTGATTGGGCAGCAATTTTGAAAAGTCCTTAACGAACTTTCTATAATATCCAGCCAAGCCCATGAAACTCCTTACTGCGTGCACGTTCTTAGGCGCAGCCACTCGCTTATAGCCGTGATCTTTGAAGGGTCAACAACTATCCCGTCTTTGCTTATAACGTGTCCCAAATAATGCACCTCTCGCATCATAAAAGGAACATTTGGACAGCTTTGCCATACAACTTCCTCTTTCTTAAGATTTCCAAAGACTATCCCGAGATGTTCTTGGTGCTCTTCGACATTTTTAGAGTATATAAGAATGTCGCCTAAGAATACAAGCACAAACTTGTCTAAGTATTCTTGAAAATGTTATTCATTAGATTCATGAAGGCGGCAGTGCATTAGTCAGCCCAAAAGGCAACACCGTGAACTCAAGTGCCCATATCTCGCTCTAAAAGTCTGTTTTATGAATATCTTCCTCTTTTATTCTCACTGATGGTACCCTCGACCGCAGATCTATTTTTGAATAGATCGATGCTCCTCGCATCCGATCAAACAGATCATCGATTCTGGAAGTGGGTATCGATTTTTAATGGTTGCTTTGTTCAAAGATTCTCGTAATCAATGCACAACCTCAAAGTGCCATCCTTTTTCTTTACAAAGATTACCGGCGCTCCCCAAGGTGAGACGCTGGCCCGATCAGCCCCTTAGTCGGAAGTTCTGTAATCGAGCCTTCGCTCTATCACCAATGGTAGTCATTCTATAAGGTGCCTTAGATATGGGTTCCGCTCTCGGTTTGATCTCTATAAATAAGTCAAACTCACGCTTAGGCGGAAGACCCGCAATTCCTCCGAAACACATCACGGAAATCCTCAACAATGGATATCTTTCCATGAAATCATTATCTTCCACTTCATTTTCTCGTCATTTTTACCGCATACAAAGTGCAGCTCTGCTTTTAGCCTCTTTAGTTGAGATAGCCGCCGCTTCTAACCGCAATCGCCTGCTTTACACTGAACGATGCCGCTTTCGCAGTCATCATCAAGGCAATCGATTTGTTTTTCATAATAACCAACCTTTGCCTTATGTTCAGCCAACCAGCTTAACTCCAATAATGATATCATATGATCCTAGAGGAGTGACATACAAGTCAACTTCGGTGGAGAACCCAGCAGTCAAGAATTGCCCCAAAAAGGCACATTTCGATCAGTATGGATAACATTATTCCCATAATGCACCTGGTCCATGTTTTATCCATTCTCGCAGCCTTTCTTTTTAATTTCATAGCAAGTTCAAGAGAAATAAAACATTCTCGTAGCTCCAAAGATCAAAAAGTACAACTACAAAGTTTACCGAATAGCTTACCAAGAATTCTATGGGCGTCACTTGCTTTTCACCTTGTCTGCTGCATTAGACATCGCAAAGATGTATCCTATGCCGCCGTCCGCGATCATCCTTCTTCGAGGACAAAGTGATTCGCATAGTGGTCCTTTCCATAGCTTGAAGCATCCTCCACTGGCCCTTTTCTAGGTTCAAATTTATTACTGCCTTAAAGTTATCATTCTGGCTTCCATAGGACTTCTCGTCCAATGCCATTAACTTTTGGGAAGTCTGCTCCGCACGCTATTTTATGTGTCCTGCTCATCACAGTTTTTGTTGCTATCTACAACAATTTTATTTTTCACACCAAACCTTTTCCAAGGTCCCCTTTTGGTGCAAGAGACGAAGAAGGATTGGGAATCTTCTTCCTTATCTCTTCCTCGTGAGCAGAGATTGCTCTCAATTTTGCTCGTCTCGATTGCCTTTTCGACAACTCCATCCATGGTGGTTGGGCCGTGGACATCCACTTCGCCACCAATGATGGGATTCAATCCCATTATGAATTTCCGTATTCTGAACTTCTCGTCAGCTTGGTACTGCGGCACATACTTAAGGAGTTTAGTAAACCCTTCCCAAAGATTCCGTCACCGATGCCTTCCTTGCGACCCGCTCTCAAATTCAGCCATTTTCTTATCAAAATAGAGTTGAGGCAGCCATCTTTGCCTAAAATAACCCTTAAATTGATCCCAAGTTATGTCTGATTCGACAATATTCAGCTCAACCTTACGGTTGTCCCACCAGGATGATGCTTCATGAGAAAGCTGATATGCTCCCCATATCGCTTTAGTCTCTTCAGAGAAGTTTCTTATTGCAAAGTATTTCTCCATTTCACCGAGCCAGCTTTCACCTCCGTCCCCAAGAGTTGTTCCATCAAACTTTGGAGGACTTATTCTCTTTATATCATTCGTAAGTTCACCGCTAATCTTGCCCTTTTATTTTCGGGGATTAGAGCAATTACGTTATTATCATCAACACCCGGATTCCTCCGTTGATGTTGTCCACAGGAGGTAGCTGATCATTTATTTCAGCTTCATTCCTCCTCTTCATCGCCCATTGATCGTTGTTCCAAGATACCAAACGATCCTCGATCAAGTAGGGCAAGCAAGGATTTCATCCAGCTTTTTGGGCAGCTTGCCGCTTCTCCACCCCGCAACGGGTTATTCGCAGATTCCTCTGTCCCGACCATTTTCTCGCTCAATAAGAAAATGTAAACTTTATTAATAACGTGGACTCATTAGGTCCAAGAGCTGCAACCTTCACTCGATACCAAGATGTAACAACCCCATTTTAAAACACCGTAACAAGGGAATTTTTTTTTTTTTTTTTTTTTTTGTATAACGCTCTCGTTATGAATTATAAAATTCAAACACACGCTCAAGATTTAATAATTGTTCTCGCCCAAACAACACGCTTTGATCATACAATTTCTTTTAAAACGAATGTTCCCTGCTCACATATTTACAATATGGAACACACATTCAATGCCATTCAATCTCATAATGATTCTATATGCTATCAGTAAATGACTCGATGAACTCGCCGATCTTCCATTTTCATGGCTCGGAGTTTCAACGATCCTTCATTTCATGACTCGCAACAACCGATCCTTCATGTACATGACTCGCAACAACCGATCCTTCATGTTTGTTTATGCATAGTATATTTTATATACTTGTTCTCATAACCTTCCCCTGTTATCGAAGTGATCCATTTAAGAAGCCTATTCAATATCTCATATCGATATTCATCCGACATCCCGCATCTTAAATTAAGTGATAAGGACAACGCAACCAAAGAATCGCGATACTTTGGCCAAAGATTTTCACATGCTTTGCATGATCATATTCCCGAATGTGATACACATCTACGGAATACGCCCTTCACTTCACTTCACCCAAGTTATCTAGAATGGTCTTTCCCGGTTCCCACCACCCTCATCGCTTAAGTTCCGCTTTTAAACTTTCGATTCCACCAAGAATATGAGCGGGTATAGGAAGGCACTCCCTGTAATCTAAAGATACGCAGACACATACTCGTTACTCCCACGACTCCGTGTCTCGATTATCTTTAGTATTCCTGAGTCACTCCGTATACCAAATCATACCCTATCTCCACCCCTGCCTAAGATCTACACTTTCACCTATGTATTCTAAATGTTTTAATTCGGAGGGCATTGCTATATGTCACCGCAACATGTGTCGCCATGAAGACCCCGTCTTCATGAAGACACCTTGTAGCTGGCGTATGCCAATGTCCCGCAATCCTCCCATCGAGAATTCACATCCCGCCCAAGTGACTTAGCCACGAGTTAATAGTTAAAGCAATTTTCAAGCATCCACGCCGATCCTCGATTCTCGCTGCGTTGCAAGTCAGATATAACTAAAAGGGACTAAATCTGCCCATTAGTTCGTTATGTATCGCCTCCTTCGATCGAAGGGCTACATTTCCTTACTTGGTTTATTTCTTAATCATTAGATTAAGCAAATTGCATCGACGGACATAATAAGTTTAACCTATTAAACTTAACCAAGATGTTTCCAATCGCAACTTATTTCGAATATTAACTTATTAGACGTCATTCAAACGAGGTCTAAACTTCAAGAAATGAACTCATTTGTTCCCCTTAACGTTATATAGTTAAGGATCATTAGTTATGGATATATGTATCCTATAACCTTTATTCTGAATTTTATCAAACGGGATCATTAATGAGGTTCGAAAACGAAGTTCGAATACTCCCAATTTAAATTGATATTCCTTAGCTCCTAAGCTAATCCTGAATACCCTCCGATTATAAAATCATATTCTTCTTAATCCTTTTAATGTCAATTCAAAATTCATCTTTATCCAAGTATGAATTAATTGCATTGTTCAACTTAAAGGTTGTATTTAAGTAAGAATAGATATCGCTTCAATTCAAGATCCATCCAAGGACTATGAAACAATTCCAAATCAAGAATTAACATCTTATTCCCAATTTATATAACAATATCAAACTGATATAATTATTGAAAATATCACACTTGTAACTGTATTCAATATTTCAAGTCATAATTTGTACATTTGCCAATCCAACTGATTGGGTATAGTTTATACAAAGCATCCATACAACTCATGGACAGAAGAATATATTTTCTTCGTTCACAATCCCTCAAAGAGGAATAAAAGCATCAGTTACAATTTAATTTACATTTAATCAAGAGGCATCAGAAAACAGCCAAGTCTTCATTCTAATCAAATTCCATCTGCAAAATGAATTGCACGGATCAGTTCAATGAACTGAGCACATTAAGCACTTATCCTTAAAATAAGATGCTTCAACTAACTGTTTCAATAAAAGAACCCTGCTTTTATGAAACAACAACAAAACATCAATCTCGAAAAGCACAAAAGAGAGATCAGCATAACCACTAAACTATCAAAATATCATCACAACCAGCCAAGGAACTGCTGTCCCGTTTCCACATAATCATTGCAAGTATCAATTTACAAAATTTGTAAAGTTAGGAATTCAAGTAGCTTGCTGCCTATACAAAGATACAGCTTATCTTTTCCACGCCTTTCATTAATAACAAATGCAAAGGATGAAACTAATCGAATATAAATCCATTACTTTCCTTTCCATTCATGAAGCACGTTAATTTTAAAGCATTCAAATACAACAAGAAAGCGAACAGCAATGCATATAGTAGCTCCCATTCTAAGCACTATAAAATTCATCATTCACGAATTCCGTAATTCCAACTAAATGAAAGAGAAAGATCATTTTTCTAAAACATTCGCTCATATCTCTATTTCCTTCCACATGACTGTCCTAACAAAGGGAATCCAAACGAAATTCAATTCGATATAACAGCTTCAGAGTGAAACTTACAAAATCCACTCGTAATTCACTTTCTGGCAGCAAGAATAATTTCATTTATTTCCAGTTCATATGAATGCCAAACAAAGTTAGTAAGACATTATATTTATCGTTGAGCAAGCCATATCAATATGTATACTAGGTATTTACTATACTAGAAGGTTCCATACTTCTTTCACCGTATAGTTAACCAAACAACCAGCTTATACATCATGCAATAATAAACCACATAAATTCATAATCCTATGAACTTATCCTGCTCAAATAACATATTATTCATTGCTATTACCTACAGCAATTCCAAGATTAAGACACAATCACCAAAACAATTCGATCTTAAAGGACCGATCAGCATTAATAAACACACCAATCATCATACTTTCCTAAAGCAAGAAACATTATATTTTCTATGAGTTCGTAAGGAAAACTATTCCTTTTTCCAACTCTCACGAACATTCATATAAAATTTTAATGTCCATTCCTTTAAAATATAAGATACCATTTCTTCATAATCCGAAATAGCAAAGGGAGAGAGAAGTCTTATCCCTTTTAGGCAAGAAAAGAAATGAACAGCCAAAACATGTTGTCTTTTCTTTCCCCAAGGCCATTCGTATGCTTATAAAGAAAACAATGTTGTATTCATAATAATCAACACAAAGCAGAGAGAGAGAAAGAAATTATTTCCTTTTCAAAAGAAGTTTCAAGATATAACGACCTTAAACTTCTCATACATCCCGTACTCACCATATCACGAAAGACCATATGACAAGAGCATTATCATAGTGGTGAAAAAACCATACAAAGCCTACCAGCTTCAGGATATAAAACTCTAAACAAGTTGAATACCCATTCCATGAAGCTTCAAAAGAAATGATATTCCTTTTAAATCCGAACAGCATATAGCAAACAAAAAGATCTCATTTCCTTCAATGAAACTTCAAGATGTAAACAACGCCAAGCCGCTCACACAGCCTTCACCATTTTATCTCAAAAGTTCATGTGACAAAAGACAATCACACAACAATAAAACAATTCACACCGCCTCGATCTGCTCCTATTAAACATCTTACGGAAAAGAATCCTGCTTTCAACTTCCATTCAACATCAACCACCAGAAGACAGAGGGTAATTCATTTGAGAATTACAAAGACAGATAACTCAATAATCAAGACAAGTGTTCATGTTCATATTATTTCCAAAGTGATTACACTAAATGGAAAACCTTTAACATAAGGAACGATTACAAATCATCAAACAAATAACTGAAAGAATTATATCTATTTCAAACACCATTTCTTGGAAGTTTTTCAAATGCAAGGACGGATTAACTACAACAACAAGGGGACAGCAAGAAACGACAGCACGTAAGAAGAACAACGCAACAAAGCCTCCATTTTTCCTTCACATGCATACAACATGTACATTATAAGAAAAAGAAAATGTCTATTTCATTCCACAATAAGAAAATGTTTATTTCTTTCTACAACAACAAGCAACCACAAAGTAATTCATATTCCAACTCAAATTTAAGCAACAACACATCAAGGCCGAGCAACCAGAGCAATTAAGCTTATCATTTCCAAAGAAGAAGCAAGAACCAACAAAATCCATTTCCAAAACAACTCAATAACAATCATGCAATCCCAACCCAAGAGCAGGTTGTTTTAATGAAACATTTAATCAAAGCAAGGATTTTAAAGAGAGGGCTTAACATGCCTGTATTCTCTCTTCCAAAATTCGAAGAAAACGTTGTTTGCCGCGTTTTTCTTCCACAACGGCAACACAATATTCCCAGCACTTTCTTCCTTCTTCTGGCTGATCAACGGCCTCAAAACTTCCAAGAAAATGCCAAATGCAAGAGCTGGTTCGACCAACCAGACCAAAGAAACCAAATGCAGAGCAACTTTACAAAAGGCTCGAACCAACAAAAATGAAAATCAATTTTTCCTCATGCTGTTTCCAAGGCAAGCTGGTCGCGAGGACCAAAACAATTAATGCATTAAAGGCTCGCCCTTTTCCTTATTTTCCACGCCACCTCCACTTGGGTTGGCAAGTCTCCAATTTTCAAATTTTTCCATGCAAATGAATTTAGCCATACTTCCAAATGGATACCTCTATTTCCTACCCGCCCGCCAAAATCGGCGCCGTCCCCCGAAGGGTCAGCCATAAATGCCAATGAATGCCTCCTACCCATCCTTATCCTTTTCTTCCCAAGGGTCTCATGCACTCTTTAGCTTAGGATTAGTTTTAGGTTACATAGTTCATTCGACCTAGGTCTTAGTTAGACCTTAGGTTTTAGGAATTTAGATTTATTTTCCCCTTTTTTTTTTTTTTGTAATTTAAAATCCACTTAGATAGTAGTGTAGGATGTATGTTAGGCCTTAGGTTAGTTTAGGTTTAATTCACACTAACCACTAACACTAACAACTTCCATCCAGCCCCTTACTAACACCCACGTTAACGCAGAGCAGACATTCCATCCTTCGATTTCATGCCAAGACCACCCGTGTCCAGCGTTTCTCGCCCCACGAGGTCCCGACTGACACAAGACAGGTTCAAGAATCGAACCCCTGCCGTTGGCATTTTCGTGCTAGCTATTCACACTGTAATCGCGCGCCGCACGCTTATAATAATCCTAGTCCAGCTTCAAGTGTGAATTAACATAGAAAACACAAGAGGACTCAAGATACTTGAATCAATGGAATTGATTCAGTGGTATGTTGTCAATCAAAGACAAGAGCAAGCAATTATACGACAACTGTCATCACATCAAAGCAAACACACAAGTACAATATTTGTTGTCCCATGCAATAAATCACAAGATGCAAGAATCCAAATTAGCAACACATTCTCTTAAGATCAAAACATATCTTAACATGTTTGCTTTCATTCCAAAAGCTAACAACAAGATGTAAAACATTCACCAAAAAGGCACGAAATAATCTGTATGACATTGCCTTCTGGTGACACTTCGGGGTTGCAGTGCTTTACAAACCAGCAAATGTTCAACGATCTCGCAAAGCAGCCATGGGCATTTGAAAGGAACCACCTAGCGGTGGAAATTGCTGGGACCCTTCGACCGCAATGATAAGGTTCAATGAACTTCGCAACATCAGCCGATGGAAACCACCGCCGTCGCCGTGATCTCGAACACTTCACCGAATCATTCAATCGGTAGGAGTGACGGGTGGTGTGTAAAAGGGCAGGGATGTAGTCAACGTGAACTGATGACTCACGCTTACTAGGAATTCCTCATTGAAGATCAATAATTACAATGGTCTATCCCCATCACGATGTAATTTGGCAAGATTTCCTAACCTTTCGGACAAGGAGAAAAACTCGTTGGTTGCATCGGTGTAGCGCGTGTGCTCGGTGTAGCGTATGTGTGGCCCGAGAACATCTAAGGGCATCACGAGACCTATTATTGCCTCAAACTTCCATGGCCTAAACGGCCATAGTCCCTCTAAGAAGCTGGCCACGAAGGGAAACCTCCGCGTAGCTAGTTAGCAGGCTGAGGTCTCGTTCGTTAACGGAATTAACCAGACAAATCGCTCCACCAACTAAGAACGGCCATGCACCACCACCCATAGAATCAAGAAAGAGCTCTCAATCTGTCAATCCTTACTATGTACGGACTGGTAAGTTTCCGTGTTGAGTCAAATTAAGTTGCAGGCTCCACTCCTGGTGGTGCCCTTCCGACAATTCCTTTAAGTTTCAGCCTTGCGACCATACTCCCCCCGGAACCCAAACACTCTGATTTCTCAGAAGGTGTTGGCGGAGTCCTTAGAGCAACATCCGCCGATCCCTGGTCGGCATCGTTTATGGTTGAGACTAGGACGGTATCTGATCGTCTTCGAGCCCCCAACTTTCGTTCTTGATTAATGAAAACATCCTTGGCAAATGCTTTCGCAGTGGTTCGTCTTCCGTAAATCCAAGAATTTCACCTCTGACAATGAAATACGAATGCCCCCGACAGTCCCTATTAATCATTACTCCAGTCCCAAAGGCCAATGGAACAGACTAGACTCCTATCACATTATTCCATGCTAATGTATTCGGAGCGTAGGCTTGCTTTAAGCACTCTAATTTTTTTCAAAGTAACGGCGTTTTAGGAACCGCGACCCAAACAATTAAATCCAGGAGCATGCCACCGGTAGAAGGGACATGAGGGCCGTGCACACCGAGTAGCAGACCAACCGTGACGACCCAAGATCCAACTACGAGCTTTTAACTGCAACAACTTAAATATACACTATTGGAGATGGAATTGCCATGATGCTGGCACTGAGACTTTCCCTCAATGGATCCTCGTTAAGGGATTTAGATTTTACTCATTCCAATTACAAGACTCGATGAGCCCGGTGATTGTTATTTATTGTCACTACCTCCCGTGTCAAGATTGGGTAACTTGCGCACTCGCTGCCTTCCTTGGATGTGGTAGCAATTTCTCGAGCTCCGTCTCCAGATCGAACCCTAATTCTCTGTCACCCATCACCACCATGGTAGGCCTCTATCCTACCATCGAAAGTTGATAGGGCAGAAATTTGAATGAAGCATCGCCAAAGACAAAGGCCGTGAGATCCGTCGAGTTATCATGAATCACGGAGTAGCGGGCAAGCCCGCGTGACCTTTATCTAATAAATGTGTCCCTTCCAAGAGTCGGGATTTTGTGCACGTATTAGATCTAGAATTACTACGGTTATCCGAGTAGTAAAGGTATGATCAAAGAAACTATAACTGATTTAATGATCCATCCACAGTTTCACGATCTCGAAATAGTTCATACTTAGACATGCATGGCTTAATCTTTGAGACAAGCATATGACTACTAGAGATCGACCAGTAGCTCCCTTCCACACATTGGACGCCGAGGCCTTCAAAAGGCATGACGAGACCCACACAAATGTGAAAGAAAAATATCAAATTCCTCCTCTCTTGCAGAAAACATCGAATCAACCCACACCTCGAGCTCGGATGTCGACGCGCGGAAAGGTAGGAAACCATTGAAGATCTCCATGTGCTTCCAACATTTTGAACACCGACAAGCATTAGATATTTTCCAATTAACCCTTTGGTGCATCAAATGTCGCGGCAAAAACACAACGGGGCATCAAGAACCTCGTAAAACTTCACATCTTTGGGGTAGATAGACCGCATAGGGCCGGAGCACATCGACAACGAGATTCGGTTCACGGGCATCACGGGAAGCGCGTCCCGTATGAAGCCCTTTACCCTAAGCCTCAAAGAAAAATTGCTCGTGATAAACATAGGCCACATGAGAATACACCGTGCACGCAGCCACCTCAATTATAAGACCGCTCAGGGACGCCCTTACCCAAGATAGCCCCCTACGCATGTTCAAATGGCGCAGATATGCGGACTAGCCAACCTCGACCTGATTTGATTACTTACTACCCTTCTCCTCGAAGCATTTACAAAGCGCGTAAAATAAGACCAACGGAGGACCCTAGGCAACGTGAGATCCGATCGAGAATCGAAACATTCCACATCATTGCAAAAAGAAAAGGGCACATATGGACCTCCAAAGGATATTTCCACGCAACGTAAAAGCCTTCGACGAGAGAGGTAAAACAAAAGTAGAATGAGCGCGCCTCCCCTCCCTCTAGCAATGTCTTGCAAATCACTTCCATAACCCCGATGGAGGACCCTAGGCCAAGCGGATACGATCAGAATCTGAAACATTCCACTCTGCGGCCTAAGAACTCACTCGTCGGTGCCCACTCGGATGTGGATCAACCACCAGAGGTTACTTAAGTAAAGCGTGATGGGCTTCAAGAGAGAACACAACGAATCGGAGCTATATACAAGGGGGATTCGCGGCGCCTCCCCTCTAGCAATGTCTTTCAAATCACTTCCATAACCCCGATGGAGGACCCTAGGCCAAGTGGATACGATCGAGAATCAAACGTTCCACTCGAGGCCTAAGAACTCAATCATCAACGCCCACACGGATATGGGTCAACCACCAAAGGTTACTTCCGTAAAGCGTGACGGGATTCGAAGAGAGAACACAATGAACCGGAGCTATACGCAGCATCTCCCCTCTAGCAATGCCTTGCAAATCACTTCCGTAACCCCGATGGAGGACCCGAGGCCAAGTGGATACGATCAGAATCTGAAACGTTCCACTCTGCGGCCTAAAGACTCACTCGTCGGCGCCCACTCGGAAAATGGGTCAACCACCAAAGGTTACTTCCGTAAAGCGTGACGGGCTTCGAGGAGAGAACACAACGATTCGAGCTATATATAGGGGATTAAAGTGCCTCCCTCTAGCACCAAAGGCTACATCCGTAAAGCGAAACACGCTTTGAAGAGAGAACACAAAGAATCGAGCTATATACAGGGGGCCTCTAGCAATGTCTTGCAAATCACTTCCATAACACCGATGGAGGACCCTAGGCCAAGTGGATCCGATCAGAATCTGAAACGTTCCACTCTGCGGCCTACACGCATATGGGTACATCACACCGAATGTTACATCCGTAAAGAGTAAGATGCTTCGAGGAGAGAAGCGGGATCACAACGAAACGTGCAAATTGCCGAGCGCTGTCGCCGCCCCTACTCTCTAGAAACGTCCTGCAAATCACTTCCATAACCTGCATGGAGGAACTTAGGAAAAGTGGATCGATCGGAATCGAAACATTCCGCTCTACGCCTACAATCATTTGGGCCATCCATGAACGGTTACATCCGTGAAGAACACGATGCTTCCAATCGAGAGCCAACAGAACAAACCAAGCATAATAAAGAGATCCATATGAAAATCAACGTCGCCTTCCCATTGCAATCACATGAGCTCAAAGGAGAATTCAACGCAACGAACAAGGAGAGCCAAGGAGAACACCAATGGCAAAAATTTTATAACATGCACTCATAGCCCGCATAATCTTCGGCAATGACACCGATACACAGGATGGGACAGAATTCTTCCGTTCACCTATGAATCGGTTGTCACTCTATTAGAGGAGGAAAACCCATCCGTTGACAACTTGGCCAATAGAGGGCTGCCCGCATTATCATCGAACCGTATATACCATCAAGGAATCAACACAAGCACAACCGGCAGCACCCAATAAATTAGGCGTGCTAATGAGAGGCAAAACCCACGTGTTCCGAAGAAAACTCCAAGAACGGTGGGATATTTGCGTAATACATGTCACGTCCGTTACTAGGTGGATGTGGGTTAGACGGAAATTTCGACAGCCCTAACAATGGCCCGAGGCCAAAGCTCAGACTGACCCGAAAGACCACGTCAATTTAACTCAATCCACTCTTGGCAGACGATAAGAACAAATGCGAGCTGAGCAAGCTTTTCCGAGAGTCCGCTACATAGCGTAGTGGCAAAAACATCGAATGACCAACCTCTATCCATAGTAGTTCTAAGTAAAAGGACCTGTCGCGCGACGGATAAGGATACGGATGACAAAAACATTCACTTTTTTTTGCAGCAGCTAGATTAGCTCGCCGGCACGCTCGGCGACGATCTCGTTTTGTCAAAAGTTCACGATCGCGGATTGCCCACGTTGAGCCATGGCGCGCTCAGAAAACCTCCAATCAAAAATAATATTGTCTTGTGGCTCCGCAAGACTTTCGCACAAGATTATAATTCAAAACGTTCAGTTTTAATGTACCTCGCAAAGGTCATTGCTCGATGCAAATATCCCCATTCGCCTCACTATCGGACTCGCCAACATAAGGTACAAGCGAAAAACATCACAAGAGCAACGCCCACCCATAGTAGTTATAAGTAAATAGGCCTGTCAAGCGACGGATAAGGATCCGAACGAGAAAAACATTCATCCTTTTAGTTCGTAAACCAGCCAGACCACGCGCTCGGTATGTCCCAATGTGGGCGATTTTTGAATGCAAGTGTTGAGCCATGGCGCGCTCACTAACGCTGAAACCAAATCGGTATTTTAATGTTTCCGACGTCTCACCGCGCAAGATTTTGCACAACATTATATTCAAAACGTTGAATTCTAATTTAGATCTCCGTGACAATTACTGCATGCATAGATAGCCATATGGCTCACGGACCGACTTCGCTCTGTCCAATGTTGGCGAATTTGGAAAGGAAGAGGTGAGCCATGGTGCGCTTAGCACAGCCCCAACCGAAATGATATTTTTGCGTTTCCAACATCTCACCGCGCAAGATTTTGCACAAAGTTATTTCGCCAACATAGATTAGCTCGCCGCAAACATAGCCATACGGCTCACCGACCGACTCGCCAACATTGGGTACAAGCAAAATCATCCGACGAACAACCTCTACCCATAGTAGTTATAGGTAAAAAGGGCTCTCACACGACGGATAAGGAATCGAACGAGAAAAACATTCATTTTTTTTTTTTTTAGCTCGCAGGTCAGCTCGACGGCCAGCGCTGCGGCGAGCTCGCTATGTCCAACGCTCGCGATTTTGGAATGCAAGAGTTGAGCCATGGCGCGCTTAGCAAAGACCCAACCGATCCGATATTTTCACGTTTCCAACATCTCACCTCGCAAGATTTTGCGCAACGTTGCATTCAAAACGTTGAATCTTAATGTAGGCTCGCAGCGCATATTTCTCGCGGCAAAAGATAGCCATACGGCTCACCGACTGACTCGCCAACATTGGGTACAAGCAAAATCATCCGACGAACAACCTCTACCCATAGTAGTTATAAGTAAAAAGGGCTCTCACATGACGGATATGGAATCCAATGTGAAAAACATTCGCTTTTTTTTTTAGCTCGCAAGGCAGCTCAACTCAAGCGAGCTCTACGACGAGGTCGTTATGTCCAATGTTCGCGATTTTTGGAATGCAAGAGCTGAGCCATGGCACACTCAACAAAGCCCCAACCAAAATGATATTTTCATGTTTCCAACGTCTCACCTCGCAATATTTTGCACAAAGTTATATTCACAACGTTGAATTTTAACGTAGCTTCGCCGCAAAGATAGCCATACGGCTCACTGATCGACTCGCCAACATTGGGTACAAGCAAAATCGTCTGACGAACAACCTCTACCCATAGTAGTTATAAGTAAAAAGGGCTCTCACACGATGGATAAGGAATCAAACAAAAAAACATTCATTTTTTTAGCTCGCAGAGCAGCTCGACGGCGAGCTCTGCGACGAGCTCATTATGTCCAATGTTCAAAGTTTTGGAATGCAAGAGCGAGCCATGGCGAGCTCATAAAAGACCAACCTGAGCCGATATTTTCATGTTTCCAATATCTCACCTCAAAAGATTTTGCACAACGTTGTCTTCACAATGTTGAATTTTAACATACCTTGCTGTAAATATAGCCATACGGCTCACCGACCGACTCTCCAAGATTGCGTAGAAGCAAAATCATCTCGACGAACAACCTTTACCCATAGTAGTTATATGTAAAAAGGGCTCTCACATGATGGCTAAGGAATCGAACAAGAAAAACATTCATTTTTTTTTTTTTAGCTCCGAGGGCAACTCGACGGCGAGCTCTGCGACGAGCTCGCTATGTCCAATGTTCCCGATTTTGGAATGCAAGAGCTGAGCCATGGCGCGCTCAGCAAAGCCCCAACCGGACCGATATTTTCACGTCTCCAACATGTCACCGCAAGATTTTACACATCATTGAATTTTAACGTAGCTCGCCACAAATATAGCCATAAGGCTCACCAACCGACTTCGCCAAAGATTGGGTACAAGAAAATCAACCGACGAACAACCTCTACCCATAGTAGTTATAAGTAAAAAGGGCTCTATCACGATGGATAAGGAATCGAACGAGAAAAACATTCATTTTTTAGCTCTCGGGCAACTCGATGGTGAGCTTTGCGGCACGAGCTCGCTATGTCCAATGTTCCCGATTTTGGAATGCAAGAGCCGAGCCATGGCGTTCTTAGCAAACCCCAAAACAAAATGGTATTTTTCACGTTTCCAACGTCTCACATCGCAATATTTTTCACAACGTTATATTCGAAACGTTGAATTTTAATGTAGCTCGCCGCAAAGATAGCCATACGGCTCACTGAAAGACTCGCCAACATTGGGTAGAAGCAAAATTGTCCGACGAACAACCTCTACCCATAGTAGTTATAGGTAAAAAGGGCTCTCACACGACGGATAAGGAATCGAACGAAAAAGACATTCATTTTTTTTTTTTTAACCTCGCAGAGCAGCTCGACGGCGAGCTCTGCAACGAGCTCGCTATGTCCAATGTTCGCAGTTTTGGAATGCAAGAGATGAGCCATGGCGCGCTCGGCAAAGCCCCAACCGAACCGATATTTTCACGTTTCCAACATCTCACCTCGCAAGATTTTGCACAACGTTGTATTCACAATGTTGAATTTTAACGTAGCTCGCCGCAAATATAGCCATACGGCTCATGCAAGTGACTCACTTGCCAAAGATTGGGTACAAGCAAAATCATCCGACGAACAAACTCTACCCATAGTAGTTATAAGTAAAAAGGGCTCTCACACGACGGATAAGGAATCGAACGAGAAAAACATTCATTTTTTTAGCTCGAGGGCAACTCGACGGCGAGCTCTGCGACGAGCTCGCTATGTCCAATGTTCCCGATTTTGGAATGCAAGAGCTGAGCCATGGCGCGCTCAGCAAAGCCCCAACCGGACCGATATTTTCACGTTTCCAACATCTCACCTCGCAAGATTTTGCACAACGTTGAATTTTAACGTTGCTCGCCGCAAAGATAGCCATACGGCTCACCGACCGACTCGCCAACATTGGGTACAAGCAAAAATCATCCGACGAACAACCTCTACACATAGTAGTTACAAGTAAAAAGGGCTCTCACACGATGGATAAGGAATCGAACGAGAAAAACATTCGTTTTATTTTAGCTCGCATGGCAACTCGACGGCCGGCTCTTTGACGAGCTACCTATGTCCAATGTTCCCGATTTTGGAATGCAAGAGCTGAGCCATGGCACGCTCAGCAAAGCCCCAACCGAACCGATATTTTCACGTTTCCAACCTCTCACCTCGCAAGATTTTGCACAACGTTATATTGAAAACGTTGAATTTTAATGTAGCTCGACACGGAGATTGCTCGCCGCAAAGATAGCCATACGGCTCACTGACCGACGAGCCAACATTGCGTACAAGCTAAATCATCCGACGAGCAACATCTACCCATAGTAGTTATAAGTAAAAAGGGCTGCCACGCGACGGATAAGGAATCAAGCGAAAAAAAACATTCATTATTTCTAAACTCGCAGAGCAGCTCGACGGTGAGCTCTACGACGAGCTCGCTATGTCCAACGTTCTTGACTCACCTACTCACTGCGATGCGCCCTTCGCACCAAGTCACCCCAAACTTGGTAGCTCTGCAAGCTACACATGTTCACAATCTGGATGACATTAAGTCTCCTCGGGTCATGCACTAACACCCACTCAACCGATTTAGTCCTTAAGCACATGCCCCGGACGAGCTGTTACGCGAGCTCCCATGCAAGCTGCACAACGAACTCTGAGGCGAGCCACCAGACGAGCTCAAGACGAGATGGCAAGGTGAGCTCCTCGGCCCGAGCTCAAGGTGAGTTGTAAAGGCAAGTTGTCGAGGCGAGCTCCTGGGTGAGCTGTTCGGCGAGCTCTCCGGAAAGCTGCTCTAAGGTGAGCTCCCAAGCAAGCTAAACTAAGGTGAACCACTAGACGAGTTGGCAAGGTGAGCTACGTGGCGAGCTCCCAAGCGAGCTGGTCGATGAAATCGAGGTGAGCTCACGGGCGAGCTACTAGACAAGTTCAAGGTGAGTTGGCAAGGCGAAACTACCTCTCGCTCTGCGGAAACCCCACTTTTGTACTTTGGAAAAAAAAGCACATCTCCTCCGTGGAAACCCCACTTTGTACTTGGAAAAGAAACACGGGAAGAAAAGCACCTCTCCTCTTTGGAAACCCCACTTTATAGTTTGGAAAAAAAAAAAAACACATCTCATCTCTGGAAACCCCACTTTATTATACTTGGGAAAAGAAAACACATCTCTTCTCTGGAAACCCCACTTTATACTTGGGAAATAAAGGAGATCACATCTCTTCTCTAGAAACCCCACTTTCTTCTATGCTTAGGCAAAAAAAAAAGAGAGAGGAGATCGCACCTCTTCTCTAGAAACCCCACTTCTTCTATGCTTAGGAAAAAAAAGAAAGAGAGGGGATCGCATCTCTTCTCTGGAAACCCCACTTCTTCTGTGCTTAGGTGAAAAAGAAGAAGAGGAGACCGCATCGCATCTCTTCTCTGGAAATCCCACTTCTTCTATGCTTAGGCAAAAAGGAGGAGGAGATCGCATCTCTTCGCCGGAAACCCCGCCCCTTCTTCCCCTTCTGTACTTGGGAAAAAAAGAGAGAGAGAGAGGAGGAGATCGCATCTCTTCGCCGGAAACCCCACCTCTTCTGCTACTTCTATACTTGGGCAAAAAAAAAAGAGTAGAGAGAGAGGAGGAGATAGCATCTCTTCACCGAAACCCCACCTCCTCTTCTTTCTTCTCCTTCTATACTTGGGCAAAAAAAAAAGAGGAGAGAGAGAGGAGGAGATCGCATCTCTTCGCCGGAAACCCCGCCCCTTCTTCTCCCTTCTATACTTGGGCAAAAAAAAAAGAGAGAGAGAGGAGGAGATCGCATCTCTTCGCCGGAAACCCCGCCGCTTCTTCTCCTTCTATACTTGGGCGAAACAAAAAAGAGAGGGAGGAGGAGATCGCATCTCTTCGCGGAAACCCCACCTCTTCTTCTTCTTCCTCTATACTTGGGAAAAAGAAAAGAATCGCATCTCTTGTCCAGAAACCCCACCTCTTCTTCCTCTTCTTCTATACTTGGGTAAAAGGAAAAGAATCGCATCTCTTCGCGGATACCCCACCTCTTTTCTTCTTCTTCTATGCTTGGGCAAAAAGAGAAGAATCGCATCTCTTCTCCGGAAACCCCACTCCTCCTCCTCCTATACTTGGGCAAAAGGAGAAGAAGGTCGCATCTGCTGTGTGGAAACCCCACTCTTCAACCAGTCTCGGGTTGTACGAATCGGGGCGACAAAGGGCTGAATCTCAGTGGATCGTGGCAGCAAGGCCACTCTGCCACTTACAATACCCCGTCGCTTATTTAAGTCGTCTGCAAAGGATTCTTCTCGCCGACCACTTGAAATTGTTATACAAGGTTTCCCGGACAAAATGTTGCACCGTAGGAGGTCTACAATGACACGGGCCCCTCGGGGCACAAGAGCACCCCCTACTTGTGGGTCACGATGCAATCGGAGAGAGAGATGTGCCGCATCTAGCGTGGATTCGGACTTAGAGGCATTCAGTCATAATACCACCCATGGTAGCTTGCCGCGCCACTAGCTTTTCAACCAAGTGTGATGACCAAATGTGTGAATCAACGGTTCCTCTCGTACTAAGTTGAATTACTATCGCAAAGCACGGATCATCGAGGGTAAAACTATCTCACTATGGTCTCGAACCCACTCACGTTCCCTATTGGTGGGTGAACAATCCAACACTTGGTGAATTCTACTTCACAATGATAGGAAGAGCCAACATCGAAGGATAAAAAGAAACGTCGCTATGAATGCTTCATTTCTGCCACAAGCCGCTTATCCTCGTGGTAAATTTTGTGACACCTCTAGCTTCAAATTCTGAAAGTCTAAAGGATCGATAGGCCACGCTTTCACGGTTTGTATTCGCATCTGAAAATCAAAATCAAATGAGCTTTTACCCTTTTGTTCCACACGAGATTTTTGTTCTCGTTGAGCTCATCTTAGGACACCTACGTTATCTTTTAACAGATGTGCTGCCCCGCCAAACTCCCCACTGACAATGTCTTCGCTTTCGGATCGGTGCGCCTTGACGCACCTTAAGGCCAAAAATAGGGCATTGCCCCATCCCCACCTCACGGAATAAGTAAAATAACCTTAAAAGTAGTGGTATTTCACTTGCACCAGAAATGGCTCCCACTTAATCTACACCTCTCAAGTCATTTCACAAAGTCGTAGTCGAGTCAAGCTCAACAGGGTCTTCTTTCCCGCTGATTCGCCAAGCCCGTTCCTTGGTGTGGTTTTGCTAGATAGTAGATAGTGATAGTGGGAATCTCGTTAATCCATTCATGCGCGTCACTAATTAGATGACGAGGCATTTTTCTACCTTTAGAGAGTCATAGTTACTCCCGCCATTTACCCGTGCTTGGTTGAATTTATTCACTTTGAAATTTACAAGACTGGTAGAAATCACATTGCGTTAGCATCCGTAAGGACCATCACAATGCTTTGTTTTAATTAAACAAATCGATTCCCCTTGTCCATACCAGTTCTGGGCCGAAGTTAGTTGTTCACCGCCTAGGAAAGCCCCCACAAGGGGAGCATCCTGCGCCCCGTCACCCGACAGCACGCGATGGCCCACCCTCACCTTGGAAGTAGCTCGGCAAGCCGACAAAGCAGCTTGCCGCAGTTTAAGGTGCATACCCCTAGGCCTGACCCTAAGAGCCAATCCTTTTCCCAAAGTTACGAGATCCATTTTGCCGACTTCCCTTACCTACATTGTTCTATTGACCAGAGGCTGTTCACCTTGGAGACCTGATGCGGTTATGAGTACGACCGGGCGTGAACGGTACTCGGTCCTCCAGATTTTCAAGGGCCGCCGAAGGCGCACCGGACACCGCAGGACGTGCGGTGCTCTTCCAGCCGCTGGACCCTATCTCCGGTTGAACCGATTTCAGGGTGGGCAGGCTGTTAAAAAGAAAAGATAACTCTTCCCGGGGCCCCCGCCGACGTCTCCGGATTTCCTAACGTTGCCGTCCACCGCCACGTCCCGGTTCGGGAATATTAACCCGATTCCCTTTCGATGATCGCGCAAAGTGCGGCCTTGATACAGGACTTCCCCATCTCTTAGGATCGACTAACCCATGTCCAAGTGCTGTTCACATGGAACCTTTCCCCACTTCAGTCTTCAAAGTTCTCATTTGAATATTTGTTACTACCACCAAGATCTCGCACGAACAACCTCTACCCATAGTACTTATAGGTAAAAAGGGCTCTCACACGACGGATAAGGAATCGAATGAGAAAAGCATTCATTTTTTTATTTAACTCGAGGGCAACTCGACGGCGAGCTCTGCGACGAGCTCACTATGTCTAATGTTCCCGATTTTGGAATGCAAGATTTGAGCCATGGTGCGCTCACAAGAAAGCCCCAACGGATTGATATTTTCATGTTTCCAACATGTCACCTCGCAAGATTTTGCACAACGTTGAATTTTAACTTAGCTCGTACGCAAATATAGCCATACGGCTCACCGACCGACTCGCCAACATTGGGTACAAGAAAAATCAACCGACGAACAACCTCTACCCATAGTAGTTCTAAGTAAAAAGGGATATCACACGACGGATAAGGAATCGAGCGAGAAAAACATTCATTTTTTTAGCTCAGGCAACTCGATTGCGAGCTCTGCGATGAGCTTGCTATGTCCAATGTTCCCGATTTTGGAATGTAAGAGCTGAGCCATGGCACGCTCGAAAACCCTAAACAAATTGATATTTTTCACATTTCCAATGTCTCACCTCGCAAAATTTTGCACAACGTTATATTCGAAATGTTGAATTTTAATGTAGCTCGCCGCAAAGATATCCATACGACTCACTTTGAAAGACTTCGCCAACATTGGGTAGAAGAAAAATTTTCTGACGAACAACCTCTACCCATAGTAGTTATAATAAAAATGGCTCTCACATGACGAGATAAGGAATCGAATGAAAAAAACATTCATTTTCTTTTTACCTCGTAGAGCAGCTCGACGAGCGAGCTCGCAACGAGCTCGCTATGTCCAATGTTCACGATTTTGGAATGCAAGAGCTGAGCCATGGCGTGCTCGGGAAAGCCCCAACCGAACCAATAATTTAACATTTCCAACATCTCACCTTGCAAGATTTTTGCACAACGTTGTATTCACAATGTTGAATTTTAACGTAGCTCTCCACAAGTATAGTCATATGGCTCACCGACCGACTTGCCAAAGACATTGGGTACAAGCAAAATCATCCGACAAACAAACTCTACCCATAGTATTTATAAGTAAAAAGGGAACTCACACGATGGATAAGGAATCGAACGAGAAAAACATTCATTTTTTTTTAGCTCTCGGGGTAACTCGACGGCGAGCTCTGTGACGAGATCGCTATGTCCAATATTCCTTATTTTGGAATGGAAGAGCCTGAGCCATGGTGCACTCAAAGAAAGCCCCAACTGGACTGATATTTTCACGTTTCCAACATGTCACCTCGTAAGATTTTACACAACGTTATATTAAAAACTTTAAATTTTAATGTAACTCGATGCCGTGATTTCTCGCCATAAAGATAGCCGTGACGGCTCATGATCGACTTGCCAACATTGGGTAAAAGAAAAATCGTCCTGACGAACAACCAATACCCATAGTAGTTATAAGTAAAAAGGGCTCTCACATGACGGATAAGGAATCGAAGCGAAAAAAACATTCATTTGTTTTAGCTCGACGATGAGCTCTGCGGCGAGCTCTCTATGTCCAATGTTCGTAATTTTTGAATGCAAGAGCTAAGCCATGGTGCGCTCAGAAAAGACCCAACCAAACTAATATTTTAATGTTTCCCACATCTCACCTCACAAGATTTTGCACAATGTTGAATTTTAACGTTGGTTACCACAAAGATAGCCATACGGCTCACCGACTGACTTCGCCAACATTGGGTACAAATAAAAATCATCCGACGAACAACCTCTACCCATAGTAGTTATAAGTAAAAAGGGATCTCACACAATGAGATAAGGAATCAAGAGAAAAACATTCATTTTTTTAGCTCGCATGGAAACTTGACGTCCGGCTCTTTGACGAGCTACCTATGTCCAATGTTCGATTTTGGAATGTAGGAGTGAGCAATGGGGAATTCAAAGCAAAGCCCCAACCGAACTGATATTTTCATGTTTCGACATCTCACCTCACAAGATTTTGCACAACGTTATATTGAAAACGTTGAATTTTAATGTAGCTCGACACGGAGATTGCTCGCCGCAAAGATAGCCATACGGCTCACTGACCGACGAGCCAACATTGCGTACAAGCTAAATCATCCGACGAGCAACATCTACCCATAGTAGTTATAAGTAAAAAGGGCTGCCACGCGACGGATAAGGAATCAAGCGAAAAAAAACATTCATTATTTCTAAACTCGCAGAGCAGCTCGACGGTGAGCTCTACGACGAGCTCGCTATGTCCAACGTTCTTGACTCACCTACTCACTGCGATGCGCCCTTCGCACCAAGTCACCCCAAACTTGGTAGCTCTGCAAGCTACACATGTTCACAATCTGGATGACATTAAGTCTCCTCCGGGTCATGCGCCAACACCCACTCAACCGATTTAGTCCTTAAGCACATGCTCCCGGACGAGCTGTTACGCGAGCTCCCATGCAAGCTGCACAACGAACTCTGAGGCGAGCCACCAGACGAGCTCAAGACGAGATGGCAAGGTGAGCTCCTCAGCGAGCTCAAGGTGAGTTGGAAAGGCAAGTTGTCGGGGCGAGCTCTCGGGTGAGTGAAGTCGAGCCTGCTCGAGGAGCTCTGGGTGAGCTATTAGACGAGCTCCCGGGTGAGCTGCTCGGTGAGCTCCCAAGCGAGCTACTTGGCAAGTTCCCAAGCGAGCTACTTGGCGAGTTGTTTGGCGAGCTCCCCGATGAGCTCACAAGCGCGCTCAAACCGAGCTGCTCCGCGAGCTCCCAGCCGAGCTGCTCCTCGATCTCCCAGGCAAGTTGTTCGGCGAGAACCAAGGCGAGCTCCCGGGAAAGCCGCTCTAGGGCGAGTTACGAGATGAATTGGCAAGGTGAGCTATCACGCGAGCTCCTGGAGTGCGTTGCCGGGCAAGCTCTTGGGTGAGATCCCAGGAGAGCGGGTGGGGAGCTCTGGGTGAGAGTGTTATGCGAGCTTCTAAGCAAGCTGCTCGATGAAAATCGAGACGAGCTAGGATGAGCTCAAGGCGAGTTGGCAAGGCAAGTTGTCAGGGGAGCTCACGGCCGAGCTGAAGTCGAGCTGCTCGACGTGCTCCTAGGTGAGCTGTTTGCCGAGCTCCCTTGCAGGCTGCTTGGCGAGCTCGAAGGCGAGCTGCTCGGCGAGCTCCCAAGCGAGCTGCTCGGCGTGCTCCCAAGCGAGCTACTTGGCGAGTTGTTCGGCGAGCTCCCTTACGGGATCCTCGACGAGCTGACAAGCGAGCTCAAGTCGAGCTGCTCCGCGAGCTCCCAACCGAGCTGCTCGGTGAGCTCTTAGGCGAGCTGCTCGGCGAGCTCCCGGGTGAGCTGCTCCCAAGCTCCAATCGCGAGTGCTCGGTGAACTCCTGCTGCAAGCTGCTCTAGGGTGAGATTGTCACGTAATCTTCGAGGTGAGCTTACAGGCGAGCTGCCATGTGAGTTAGCAAGGCGAGCGTCGAGTGAGCTCCCGGGTGAGTGAGCTCGATGAGCTCCTGGCGAGCTACTCGGTGAGCTGTCACGCGAGCTCCCGAGTGAGCTGCGTTGCGAGCTATGTGGGGAGCTGCTAGGCGAGGTGATCTTTCGGTAATCTCGAGAGGTGGGCTTACATGTGAGCTACTGACGAGCTCGAGGTGAGCTGGCAAGGTGAGATCCTTAGCGAGCTCAAGGTGAGTTGGCAAGGCAAGTTGTCAATCGAGCTGCTCGATGAGCTCCTGGGTGACCTAATGTTGAGTCTGCTCGATGAGCTCTTGGGTGAGCTATTATCCGAGCTCCCGGGTGAGCTACTCGGTGAGCTCCTCGCGAGTTGCTTGGCGAGCTCAAAGGCGAGCTACTTGGCGGGTTGTTCGGCGAGCCCCCCGACGAGCTCACAGGCGCGCTCAAGTCGAGCTGCTCCGCGAGCTCGCAGAAGAGCTCCCAACCGAGCTGCTCTGCGAGCTGCTCCGCGAGCTACCAGGCAAGTTGTTCGGCGAGCTCCCCGGCAAGCAGCTCTAGGGCGAGCTTGTCAGCAATCTTCGAGGCGAGCTGTCAGACGAGTTGGCGAGGCGAGTCGTTCGGTGAGCTGACAGGCGAGCTCCCATGCGAGTTTTCGGGGGAGCTGCTTGACGAGCTCCTGGGCGAGCTCAAGTCGAGCTTCTCGATGAGCTGGCAAGGCGAGATGTCGGCAGGCTCCCAGGTGAGTTTACGGGCAAGCTCAAGTCGAGGCTTGGCGAGCTCCTTGGGAGGCTGCTTGCCAAGCTCCTAGGTGAGTGTTCGGTGAGCTCCCATGCGAGCTGCTCGGTGAGCTCCCATGGGAGCTGTTTGGCGAGCTACTCGGCGAGCTCTCAGCGGAGCTGCTCCACGAGCTCCTGTGTGAGCTGAACCATGAGCTCCCATGCGAGATGCTCGGTGAGATCCCAGGTGAAAGCTGTTTGGCGTGTTGTATGGTGAGCACCGAGGTAATCTCCTTGGTAAGGCCGCTATAGATAGGCGAGCTGTCAGTGAGCTACTCGCCGAGCTGCGTTGCGAGCTACGTGGCGAGCAGCTAGGTGAGTGCTCGACCAATTCCGAGGCGAGCTTACGGGTGAGCTACCAAATGAGCTCAAGGTGAGTTAGCGAGCTCCCGGGTGAGTTTCAAGGTGAGATGCTTGATGAGCTCCCAGTGTGAGCTCAAGTATGAGCTGCTGGCAAGCTCCCATGTGAGCTACTTAGTGAGTATGGTGAGCTTACATGTGAGCTACCAGAGACAACCTCAAGGTGAGTTTCCCGACCAGCTCACGGGTGAGTGAAGTCAAGCCGATCCGTGAGCTCCTAGGTAAGCTACTTGGCAAGAGCTTAAGTTGTGCAAGCTCAAGCGAGATCCTGTGTGAGCCGCTCGATGAACTCCGAGGCGAGCTACCAGACGAGCTCAAGGCGAGTTGGCAAGGCGAGCTGGAAAGGCGAGCTGACAGGCGAGCTCCCGTGCGAGTTTTCAGGCGAGCTGCTTGACGAGCTCAAGTTGAGCTACTCAGTGAGCCGGCAATGCGAGAGTCGCCGGAAAGCTCCTGGTGAGTTTCGGGAGAGCTCAATACGAGCTACCCGGTGAGCTCCTTGGCGAGCTACTTGCCGAGCTCCATGCCGAGCTCCTAGGTGAGCTCCCATGGGAGCTGTTTGGCGAGCTACTCGGCGAGCTCTCAGCGGAGCTCCCTTGCGAGCTGCTCGGGGAGATCCCAGGCAAGCTGTTTGGCGAGCACTAAGGCAATCTCCGCGGCAAGCTGCTATAGGGTGAGCTTGTTGGCAAGTGTTACAGGTGAGCTCCCCAATGAGTTGGCAAGGTGAGTTCCCATTCAAGTTACTCGGTGAGCTCCCAAGTGAGCCGCCACACAAGCTGCTCGACGAACTCCAAGGTGAGCTTATAGGTGAGCTACCAAACGAGCTCGGGGTGAGTTGGCAAGGTGAGCTCCTTAGCGAGCTCAAGGTGAGTTGGCAAGGTGAGTTTCAGGTGAGCTGCTCGATGAGCTCCCGTGCGAGCTCAGGTCGAGCTGCTTGGCGAGCTCCCATGTGAGCCACTTAGCGAGTGCGGCGAGCTCCACCAAGATCTCCCGGTGGAGCTTCTCTATGAGCTCCCGGGTGAGCTCAAAGGTGAGCCGCTTGGTGACCTCCCAAGCGAGCTATTCAAATGAGCTCCCGACAAGCTGCTCTAGGTCGAGCAGCTCGACGAACTCCGAGGCGAGCTTGTCGGTAATCTGTTAGGTGAGCTTACATGCGAGCTACTAGACGAGCTCAAGGCGAGTTGTAAGTAAGAAAGCTGTCGGGTGAGCTCCCAGGTGAGTTGCCCGACGAGCTCCCGGGCGAGCTCGAGTCGAGCCGATCGGTGAGCTCCCAGGCAAGCTACTTGGCGAGCTGTTCGGCGAGCTCCCAAGCGAGCTACTTGGCGAGCTCCCTGGTGAGATGTTACTCGCAAGCTACTTGGCGAGCTACTCGACGAACTCCACGGTGAGCTACCATATGAGCTCAAGGCGAGTGAAAGGGCAAGGTGAGTGGAAAGTTGAGCCGAGAGGCGAGCTCCCATGCATGTTTTCGGGTGAGCCGCTTGACGAGCCCCGGGCGAGCTCAAGTCAAGCCGCTCGGTGGCCGGCAAGGTGAGCTATTGGCGCAAGCTCCCATGTGAGTTTTCGAGGCAAGCTCAAATCGAGCTACTCGGCGAAGCTGCTTGCCGAGCTCCTAGGTGAGTGCTCGGTGAGCTCCCGTGAGAGAGCTACTCGGTGAGCTCCCATGGGAGCTGTTTGGTGAGCTACTCGGCGAGCTCTCAGCCGAGCTGCTCCGTGAGCTCCCGTGGGAGCTGAACCGCGAGCTCCCATGCGAGCTGCTCGGTGAGATCCCATGCAAGCTGTACGGCGAGCACCAAGGCAAGCTCCGCGGCAAGCTGCTATAGGGCGAGCGTGTCAGCAGTCTTACAGGCGAGCTGCGAGACGAGTTGGCAAGGCGAGCTGTCAGGCGAGTTGCTCGGCGAGCTCCCGAGTGAGCTGCGTTGCGAGCTGCGTGGCGAGCGCCGCTCCGAGGTGATCTCACAGGCGAGCTACCAAACGAGCTCAAGCGAGTTGGCAAGGCGAGTTTCCATGCGAGCTGCTCGATGAGCTCCCGTGCGAGCTCGAGTCGAGCTGCTTGGCGAGCTCCCAAAAGAGCTCCCAGTGGAGTTACTCCAAGAGCTCCTGAGTGAGCTCAAAGCGAGCTGCTCGGTGATCTCCCAAGTGTCTTTGCTCGGTGAGCTCCCGACAAGCTGCTCTAGATCGAGCAGCTCGACGAACTCCGAGGCGAGCTTGTCGGTAATCTGTTAGGTGAGATTACACGCGAGCTACTAGACGAGCTCAAGGCGAGTTGGCAAGGCGAGCTGTCAGGAGAGCTCCCAGGCGAGTTGCCCGACGAGCTCCCGGGCGAGCTCGAGTCGAGCTGATCGGTGAGCCCCCAGGCAAGCTACTTGGCGAGCTGTTCGGCGAGCTCCCAAGCGAGCTACTTGGCGAGCTCCCTGGCCAGATGTTACTCGGCGAGCTGCTCGCGAGCTCAGGTTAGCCTACTCGGTGAGCTCCCGGGCGAGCTACTTGGCGAGCTGCTCGACGAACTCCGAGGCGAGCTACCAGACGAGCTCAAGGCGAGTTGGCAAGGCGAGCTGGAAAGGCGAGCTGACAGGCGAGCTCCCGTGCGAAGTTTTCAGGCGAGCTGCTCGGTGAGCTCCCATGGGAGCTGTTTGGCGAGCTACTCGGCGAGCTCTCAGCCGAGCTGCCTCCATGCAAGCTTCAATGGCCCGCCAACCGTGAGCTCCCATACGAGCTACTCGGTGAGATCCCAGGTAAGCTGTTTGGCGAGAGCTGCTCGGTGAGATCCCATGCAAGCTGTTTCAAGAGCTGTATGGAAATCACCAAGGCAAGCTCCGAGGCAAGCTGCTATAGGGCGAGCTTGTCAGCAGTCTTACAGGTGAGCTACCGATGAATTGGCAAGGTGAGCTATCGTGGTGAGCTCCCGAGTGAGCTGCGATTCACTGAGCGCTTGGCGAACTCGAGGTGAGATACCAAACAAGCTCAAGGTGAGCTCCCAGGCGAGTTTCCATGCGAGCTGCTCGATGAGCTCCCGTGCGAGCTCAAGTCGAGCTGCTTGGCGAGCTCCCAGGCGAGCTGCTCGGTGACCTCCCAAGTGAGTGTTTGGTGACCATCTCGACGAACTCCAAGGGAGCTTGTAGGTAATCTCGAGGTGAGCTTACATGTGAGCTACTGACGAGCTCAAGGCGAGTTGGCAAGGCGAGCTGTCAGGAGAGCTCCCAGGCGAGTTGCCCGACGAGCTCCCGGGCGAGCTCGAGTCGAGCTGATCGGTGAGCTCCCAGGCAAGCTACTTGGCGAGCTGTTCGGCGAGCTCCCAAGCGAGCTACTGGGCGAGCTCCCCGCCGAGATGTTACTCGGCGAGCTGCTCGCGAGCTCAAGTTAGCCTACTCGGTGAGCTCCCGGGCGAGCTACTTGGCGAGCTGCTCGA
>CM031241.1:761464829-761474467 GCA_018340775.1 Taxus wallichiana var. yunnanensis
GAAACACGCTTTGAAGAGAGAACACAAAGAATCGAGCTATATACTGGGCCTCTAGCAATGTCTTACAAATCACTTCCATAACACCGATGGAGGACCCTAGACCAAGTGGATGATCAGAATCTTAAATGTTCCACTCTGTAGCCTACACGCATATGGGTCCATCCCACCAAATGTTACATCCGTAAAGCGTAAGATGCTTTGAGGAGAGAAGCGGGATCACGATGAAACGTGGAAATTGCCGAGCGCTCTCGCCGCCCTACTCTCTAGAAATGTCCTCCAAATCACTTCCATAACCTGGCATGGAGGACCTTAGGAAAAGTGGATCCGATCGAACCAAACATTCCACTCTATCGCCTACAATCATTTGGGCTATCCATGAACGGTTACATCCGTGAAGAACACGATGCTTCAATCGAGAGCCAACAGAAAGAACCGAGCATAATAAAGAGATCCATATGAAAAGCAACGTCACCTTCCCATTGCAATCACATGAGCTCAAAGGAGAATTCAATGCAACAAACAAGGAGAGCCAAGGAGAATACCAATGGCAAAAATTTTATAACATGCACTCATAGCCCGCATAATCTTGGCAATGCAATGACACCGATACATACAGGATGGGACAGTAATTCTCCCATTCACCTATGAATCGGTTGTCACTCTATTAAAGGAGGAAAACCCATCCGTTGACAACTTGGCCAATAGAGGGCTGCCCGCATTAAGATTGAACCGTATATACCATCAAGGAATCAACACAAGCACAACCAACAACACCAAAAAAATTAGGCGTGCTAATGAGAGGTAAAACCCACGTGTTCGAAGAAAACTCCAAGAACGGTGGGATATTTGCATAATACATGTCGCGCCCGTTACTAGGTGGATGTGGGTTAGACGAAAATTTTGACAGACCTAATAATGGCTCGAGGCCAAAGCTCGACTAACCCGAAAGACCATGTCAATTTAACTCAATCCACTCTTGGCAAACGATACGAACAAATGCGAGTGAGTAATCTTTTCCGAGAGTCCACAACATAGCGTAGTGGCAAAAACATCAAATGACCAACCTCTATCCATAGTAGTTCTAAGTAAAAGGACTGTCGTGCGTGGACGGATAAGGATACGAGATGACAAAAACATTCACTTTTTTGTAGCAACTAGATTTCGCTCACGGCACGCTCGGTGACGATCTCGCTTTTGTCAAATGTTCACGATCGCGGATTGCATAGGTTGAGCCATGGCGCGCTAAAAACCTCAATCAAAAATAATATTCTCGTTTCGCTCTGGAAGATTTTTTTGCGAGATTATATTCAAAACGTTTAGTTTTAATGTACCTTTTTGCAAAGGACATTGCTCGATGCAAATATTCCCAATCGCCTCACTATCGGACTCGCCAACATAAGGTAAAAGCAAAAACATCATAAGATCAACGTCCACCCATAGTAGTTATAAGTAAATAGGCTCACATTAAGCGCTGGATAAGGATCCGAACGAGAAAAACATTCATCCTTTTAGTTCGTAAACCAGCCAGACCACGCGCTCGGTATGTCCCAATGTGGGCGATTTTTGAATGCAAGTGTTGAGCCATGGCGCGCTCACTAACGCTGAAACCAAATCGGTATTTTAATGTTTCCGACGTCTCACCGCGCAAGATTTTGCACAAAGTTATATTCAAAACGTTGAATTCTAATTTAGATCTCCGCGATGATTGCTCGCCGCATAGATAGCCATATGGCTCACGGACCGACTCGCTCTGTCCAATGTTGGCGAATTTGGAAAGGAAGAGGTGAGCCATGGCGCAGTCAAAGACAAAGCCCCAACCGAAATGATATTTTAATGTTTCCGACGTCTCACCGCGCAAGATTTTGCACAAAGTTATTTCGCCAACATAGATTAGCTCGCCGCAAACATAGCCATACGGCTCACCGACCGACTCGCCAACATTGGGTACAAGCAAAATCATCCGACGAACAACCTCTACCCATAGTAGTTATAGGTAAAAAGGGCTCTCACACGACGGATAAGGAATCGAACGAGAAAAACATTCATTTTTTTTTTTTTTAGCTCGCAGGTCAGCTCGACGGCCAGCGCTGCGGCGAGCTCGCTATGTCCAACGCTCGCGATTTTGGAATGCAAGAGTTGAGCCATGGCGCGCTTAGCAAAGACCCAACCGATCCGATATTTTCACGTTTCCAACATCTCACCTCGCAAGATTTTGCGCAACGTTGCATTCAAAACGTTGAATCTTAATGTAGGCTCGCAGCGCATATTTCTCGCGGCGAAAGATAGCCAACATTGGGTACAAGCAAAATCATCCGACGAACAACCTCTACCCATAGTAGTTACAAGTAAAAAGGGCTCTCACACGACGGATAAGGAATCCAACGAGACAAACATTCATTTTTTCTTTTAGCTCGCAGGGCAGCGCGACGCCGAGAGCTCTGCGACGAGGTCGTTATGTCCAATGTTCGCGATTTTTGGAATGCAAGAGCTGAGCCATGGTGCACTCAACAAATCCCCAACCAAAACGATATTTTCATGTTTCCAATGTCTCACCTCGTAATATTTTGCACAAAGTTATATTCACAACGTTGAATTTTAACGTAGCTCACCGCAAAGATAGCCATATGGCTCATTGACCGACTTCGCCAATGTTGGGTATAAGCAAAATCGTCGACGAACAACCTCTACCCATAGTAGTTATAAGTAAAAAGGGCTCTCACATGACGGATAAGGAATCAAACGAAAAAAACATTCATTTTTTTAGCTCGCAGAGCAAGCTCGGACGGCGAGCTCTGCGCGAGCTCGTTATGTCCAATGTTCAAAGTTTTGGAATGCAAGAGTGAGCCATGGCGAGCTCAGAAAGACCCAATCGAGCCGATATTTTCATGTTTCCAACATCTCACCTCACAAGATTTTACACAACGTTGTCTTCACAATGTTGAATTTTAACGTACCTCGCTGTAAATGTAGCCATACGGCTCACCGACCAACTTGCCAAAGCATTACGTAGAAGAAAAATCATCCGACGAACAACCTCTACCCATAGTAGTTATAAGTAAAAAGGGCTCTCACACGACGGATAAGGAATCCAACGAGAAAAACATTCATTTTTTCTTTTAGCTCGCAGGGCAGCGCGACGGCGAGCTCTGCGACGAGGTCGCTATGTCCAATGTTCCCGATTTTGGAATGCAAGAGCTGAGCCATGGCGCGCTCGGCAAACCCCCAACCGGACCGATATTTTCACGTTTCCAACATCTCACCTCGCAAGATTTTTCACAACGTTGAATTTTAACTTAACTCGCCGCAAATATAGCCATACGGCTCACCGACCGACTCGCCAGCATTGGGTACAGGAAAAATCATCCGACGAACAACCTCTACCCATAGTAGTTATAAGTAAAAAGGGCTCTCACACGACGGATAAGGAATCGAACGAGAAAAACATTCATTTTTTTAGCTCTCGGAAACTCGACTCGGCGGTGAGCTCTGCGACGAGCTCGCTATGTCCAATGTTCCCGATTTTGGAATGCAAGAGCTAAGCCATGGCGCGCTCGGCAAACCCCCAAACAAACCGATATTTTCACGTTTCCAACGTCTCACCTCGCAAGACTTTGCACAACGTTATATTCAAAACGTTGAATTTTAATGTAGCTCGCCGCAAAGATAGCCATACGGCTCACTGAAAGACTCGCCAACATTGGGTAGAAGCAAAATTGTCCGACGAACAACCTCTACCCATAGTAGTTATAGGTAAAAAGGGCTCTCACACGACGGATAAGGAATCGAACGAAAAAGACATTCATTTTTTTTTTTTTAACCTCGCAGAGCAGCTCGACGGCGAGCTCTGCAACGAGCTCGCTATGTCCAATGTTCGCAGTTTTGGAATGCAAGAGATGAGCCATGGTGCGCTCGGAAAAGCCCCAACCGAACCGATATTTTCACGTTTCCAACATCTCACCTCGCAAGATTTTGCACAACGTTGTATTCACAATGTTGAATTTTAACGTAGCTCGCCGCAAATATAGCCATACGGCTCACCGACCGGCTCGCCGGCATTGGGTACAAGCAAAATCATCCGACGAACAAACTCTACCCATAGTAGTTCTAAGTAAAAAGGGCTCTCACACGTCGGATAAGGAATCGAACGAGAAAAAATTCATTTTTTTAGCTCGAGGAAGCGACTCGACGGCGAGCTCTGCGACGAGCTCGCTATGTACAATGTTCCCGATTTTGGAATGCAAGAGCTGAGCCATGGCGCGCTCAGCAAAGCCCCAACCGGACCGATATTTTCACGTTTCCAACATGTCACCTCGCAAGATTTTGCACAACGTTGAATTTTAACATTGCTCGCCGCAAAGATAACCATACGGCTCACGGCGATCGACTCACGCCAACATTGGGTACAAGAAAAATCATCTTACGAACAACCTCTACCCATAGTAGTTATAATTAAAAAGGGCTATCACACTGACGGATAAGGAATCGAACGAGAAAAACATTCATTTTTTTAGCTCGCATGTCAACTCGACGTCCGGCTCTTTTGACAAGCTACCTATGTCCAATGTTCTCAATTTTGGAATGCAAGAGCTGAGCCATGGTGCGCTCAAAGAAAGTCCCAACCGAACCAATATTTTCACATTTCCGACCTGTCACCTCGAGAAGATTTTGCACAACGTTATATTGAAAATGTTGAATTTTAATGTAGCTCGACACGGCGATTGCTTACATAAAGATAGCCATATGGCTCACCGACCGACGAGCCAACATTGCGTACAAGCTAAATCATCCAACGAAACATCTACCCATAGTAGTTATAAGTAAAAAGGGCTGCCATGCGACGGATAAGGAATCAAACGAAAAAAACATTCATTATTTTTAAACTCACATAGCAGCTCGGCGGTGAGCTCTACGGACGAGCTTCTTATGTCCAATGTTCTTGACTCACCTACTCATTACGATGCGACCTTCCCACCAAGTCACCCCAAACTTGGTAGCTCTGCAAGCTACACATGTTCACAATCTGGATGACATTAAGTCTCCTCCGGGTCATGCGCCAACACCCACTCAACCGATTTAGTCCTTAAGCACATGCTCCCGGACGAGCTGTTACGCGAGCTCCCAAGCAAGTTCGCTCAACGAACTATGAGGTGAGCTACTGGATTTGAGCTCAAGACGAGATGGCAAGGTGAGCTCCTCAGCGAGCTCAAGGTGAGTTGTAAAGGCAAGTTGTCGAGCAAGCTCCCTGTGAGCTGAAGTCGAGCTACTCAAGGAGCTCTGGGTGAGCTATTAGTCAAGCTCCCGAGGTGAGCTGCTCGGCGAGCTCCCAAGCGAGCTACTTGGCGAGTTGTTTGGCGAGCTCCCCGATGAGCTCACAAGCGCGCTCAAACCGAGCTGCTCCGCGAGCTCCCAATCGAGCTACTCTCGTGAGCTCCCGGGTGAGTGCTCGACAAGCTTCTAGCCGAGTGCTGCCCGCGAGCTCCCGTGCAAGTTGTTCGGCGAGAACAAAGGTGAGCTCCCAGCAAGCTACTCTAGGGTGAGCTGCCGAAGTGTTGGTAAGGCAAGGCTGTCACGCGAGCTCCCGGGTGAGTTACCGGCCAGGCCAAGTGTTGGGTGAGCTCCAGAGAGAGCTTGGCGGAGGAGCTCCGGGCGAGCTATACTGCGAGCTTCCAAGCAAGTTCGCTTGACGAAAATCTGAGGTGAGCTATAGAATGAGCTCAAGGCGAGTTGGCAAGGCAAGTTGTCGAGGCCAAGATGAAGTCGAGTGCTCGACGTGTTCCTAGGTGAGTTGTTTGCAAGCTCCCTTGCAGGCCGCTTGGCGAGCTCAAAGGTGAACTCGAAGGCGAGATGCTGGCGAGCTCCCAAGTGAGTGCTCGGCATCCTCCCAAGCAAGCTACTTGGCGAGTTGTTTGGCAAGCTCCCGATGGGCTACTCAACGAGCTCACAAGTGAGCTCAAGTCAAGCTTACTCCACGAGCTCCCGGGTGAGCTCCCAACCAAGCTGTTGCTCGGTGAGCTCCTAGGCGAGCTACTTGGCGAGCTCTGGGTGAGGCTGCTCGAGCTCCCATGTGAGCTGCTCCGAGGCGAGCTGCTTGGTGAACTCCCGGCAAGCTGCTCTAGGGTTAGATTGTCAGCCCAATATTTGAGGCGAGCTTACGTGCGAGCTGCCATGTGAGTTGGCAAGGCGAGATGTCGGCGAGCTCCCCGGGCGAGTTACTCGACGCTAGGTGAGCTCCCGAAAGCGAGCTACTCGGCGAGGTAGCTGTTGCGTGAGCTCTCGAGTGAGCTACATTATGAGCTACATGGCGAGGCTGCAGGCGAGCTGCTCAGCGAACTCCAAGGTGAGCTTACAAGCGAGCTTAAGGTGAGTGGGCAAGGTGAGCGGCTCGACAAACTCCAAGGCGAGCTTGTCGGTAATCTCTGAGGTGGGCTTGCATGCGAGCTACCAGACGAGCTCGAGGTGAGTTGGCAAGGTGAGATCCTTAGCGAGCTCAAGGCGAGTTGGCACGGCAAGTTGTCAATCGAGCTGCTCGACGAGCTCCCGGGTGAGCTAAAGTCGAGCTGCTCGACGAGCTCCTGGGTGAGCTGTTATCCGAGCTCCCAGGTGAGCTCCCTCGCAGGTTGTTTGGCGAGCTCAAAGGCGAGCTACTTGGCGGGTTGTTCGGCGAGCTCCCCGACGAGCTCACAGGCGCGCTCAAGTCGAGCTGCTCCGCGAGCTCGCAGAAGAGCTCCCAACCGAGCTGCTCTGCGAGCTGCTCCGCGAGCTACCAGGCAAGTTGTTCGGCGAGCTCCCCGGCAAGCAGCTCTAGGGCGAGCTTGTCAGCAATCTTCGAGGCGAGCTGTCAGACGAGTTGGCGAGGCGAGCCATTCGTTGGTGCTGACAGCGAGCTCCGTGGGAGTTTTTGGGTGAGCGAGAGGCGAGCTCCGTGTGAGTTTTGGGTGAGCCGCTTGACGAGCTCCTGGGCGAGCTCAAGTCGAGCTGCTCGGTGGTGAGTAAGGCGAGATGTCGGCAGGCTCCCAGGTGAGTTTACGGGCAAGCTCAAGTCGAGTGCTCGGTGAGCTCTTGGTGAGCTCCTTACCAGAGCCTGTTTGGTGAGCTACTCGAGCGAGCTCTCGGCCGTACTACTCCAAGTGAGCTCCGTGCGAAGCTGAACCACGAGCTCCCATGCGAGTTGCTCAGTTAGATTCGGGGAAGCTATTTGGGGTGTTATGACGGCGAGCACCAAGGAAATCTCGCAGGAAGCTGCTATAGGGTGAGTGTCAGGTGAGCTGCTTTCGGCAAGCTGCGTTGCGAGCTACGTGGTGGCGGCTAGGTGAGCTTCTCGACCAACTACGAGGAGAGATTACGGTCGAGCTACCAAATGAGCTCAAGGTGAGTTGGTAAGGTGAGCTCTCTAGGTGAGTTTCCAGGTGAGTTGCTCGATGAGCTCCCATGTGAGCTCAAGTTGAGCTGCTTGGCAAGCTCCCATGTGAGCTACTTAGCGAGTATGGTGAGCTCCCAAAGAGCTCCCGGCGGAGCTCCTCGCAAGCTCCCAGCGAGCTCAAAGGTGAGATGCTCGGTGACCTCCCAAGCGAAGGCTGTTCGGTGAGCTCCTCGATAAGCTGCTCTAGGTCGAGTAGCTCGATGAACTCCAAGGTGAGCTTGTCGGTAATCTGTTAGGTGAGCTTACATGCGAGCTACCAGATGAGCTCAAGGTGAGTTACCCGACGAGCTCACGGGTGAGCTGAAGTTGAGCTGATCGGTGAGCTCCGAGGCAAACTACTTGGTGAGCTATTCAGCGAGCTCCCAAGCGAGCTCAGGCGAGTTGCTTGTGAACTCCGAGGCGAAGCTTCCGGGCGAGCTCAAGGTGAGTTCGCAAGGTGTCTTTGGAAAGGCGGCTGAGAGGTGATCTCCCATGTGAGTTTTTGAGCAAGCTACTTGACGAGCTCGGAGTCGAGGCTGGTCGGTGAGCTAGCAATGCGAGTGTCGGAAAGCTCTCGGGTGAGTTTCGGGAGAGCTCAATTCGAGCTACCCGGTGAGCTCCTTGGCGAGCTGCTTGTCGTGCTCCATGCCGAGCTCCTAGGTTAGCTCCCATGGGAGCTGTTTGGTGAGCTCTCGGCCGAGCTGCTCCATGAGTTCCAGCGAGCTGAACCGTGAGTTCCCATTCGAGCTGCTTTCGGTGATATCGGGAAAGTTGTACGGTGAAGCGTACGGTGAGCACCAAGGCAAGCTCCACGGCAAGCTGCTTTATAGGGTGAGCTTGTCGATAGTGTTACAAGTGAGCTCCTTGACAAGTTGGCAATTCGAGTTCCCATGCGAGTTGGTCGGTGAGCTCCGGTGAGCTGCCACGTGAGTTGCTCGGCGAACTCGAGGCGAGCTTCCGGGTGAGCTACCAAGCGAGCTCGGGGTGAGTTGGCAAGGTGAACTCCTTAGCGAGCTCAAGGTGAGTTGGCAAGGTGAGTTTCGGGTGAGCTACTCGATGAGCTCTGTGCGAGCTCAATTCGAGCCGCTTAGAGAGCTCCATGTGAGCTACTTGGCAAGTACGGAGAGCTCCCACAAGAGCTCCTGGCGGAGCTACTCCGCGACTCCGAGCAAGCTCAAAGGTGAGTGCTTGGTGACCTCCCAAGCGAGCTATTTGGCTAGCTCACGACAAGCTGCTCTAGGTCGAGCAACTCAACGAACTCCGAGGTGAGCTTGTCGGTGTCATTAGGTGAGCTTACATCATGCGCGGCTGCCGAGGCAGAGCTCAAGGTGAGTTGGCAAGGCGAGCTACTTGGCGAGAGCTGTTGGCGAGCTCCCAAAGCGAGCTACTTGGTGAGCTCCTTGGCGAGATGTTACTCATGAGCTACTTGGCGAGTTGCTCGAAGAACTCCGAGGTGAGCTACCATCCACGAGCTCAAGGCGAGTTGGCGAGGTGGTGGAAAGGCGAGCTCCCATGCGAGTTTCGGGTGGTCTTGGTGAGCTCTGGCGTAGCTCAGGCCCGAGGCTACTCGGTGGTGGCAAGGTGGTGTCGGCAAGCTCCCAGGTGATTTTCTGCAGGTAAGCTTAAGTTGAGAAATTTGCTCGGTGAGCTACTTGCAGAAGCTCTAGGTGAGCTGCTCGGTGAGCTCCGAAATGTGAGCTACTCGGTGAGCTCCCATGGGAGATGTTTGTTGAGCTACTCGGCGAGCTCTCGGTGAGCTACTCCCGAGCTCCGTGCGAGGCTGAGCGCGAGCTCCCATGTGAGGTGCTCGGTGAGATCGAGCAAGGCTGGGCCGGTGAGCACCAAGGCAAGCTGCGCGAGCTGCGATAGGGTGAGTGTGTCGGCCAATCTTAGAGGCGAGGCTGCCAGGATGAGTTGGCGAGGCGAAGCGCTGTCGAGGCGAGTTGCTCGGCGAGCTCTGAAGTGAGCTGCGTTGCGAAGCTACGTGGCGAGCTGCAGAGCGAGCTGCTCGATGAACTCCGGCGAGCTTATAGGTGAGCTACCAAGCGATCTCAAGGCGAGTTGGTAGGTGAGCTCCCGGGTGAGTTTCCATGTGATGCACTCGATGAGCTCCGTGTGAGCTCAAGTCGATTTGCTAACTGGCAGCAGCTTCTCAGAGCTCGGGTGAGCTCAAGGTAAGCTTCTCGGTGATCTCCCAAGTGTCTTTGTTGGCGAGCTCCCGATAAGTTGCTCTAGGTTG
>CM031241.1:761474567-761540203 GCA_018340775.1 Taxus wallichiana var. yunnanensis
GAATTTAGAGTGAGTATGAAGTTAAATATGGATACAAAATTTCTTTTGAGACGAGGAGGATAAAAAAGTACTGTGCAAGAGTTTGGAACAAATATCTCACTCCTAAAATCAATTTTTTCATGTGGGAATCAATTCTAAAAAAATCTGGCAGTGTATAATCTAAGTAAATAAGGTGTGATCCTTATATACATATGTTATCTTTGTGAGGATAATGTTGAGTCTGCTCACCATCTTTTTACAAAATGCATGTTTACTTTCCTGAGGTTATTCTTTGAGATATTGAATATCTTCAATGTAACCCCCCAATGGAAAGATTAAATAATCTTTTAGAGCAATTAAAATACACCTTCAAACCTAGGATTATCAATCTAATATGGAAATTTTAACTACCCCACACCATATGGAGTATATGGATCGAGCGGAACATCGGGATTTTCCAAAATAAGATAACTAACATAGATAAGGTGGTCAACATGATTAAGAAAAATCTCTAAGACAACATTGAAATCCATAAACATAAGTGGGAAGACCCCTTATCTAAGGAGGACATCATAATTCTTCAAGATTTAAGGATCAATCTGACCAAAGCTAGAGGTAAGCATGGGAAAAGAAGGACCAGGGATAATTCTAAATGGAAACCACCCCCAAAGAGAATCGGTTAAACTTCGATTTTGATGGGTCGATGAAGGAAAGGATGGGGAGGATTGATAGAAGTGACCATTTGAAACTTCTAATAGTATATGTTGGTGCATTGAGAACAATTATAATAATTATGTTGAAGCATATGCGGATGTGAAGGAATTAGGATAGCCAAGAGACTCAAGTACAAGAAAATAGTCATCGAAGGAGACTCCTGTTAATCATTAAGTCTATTAAAGGAAAAGTAAAGTTTGGGAAATTAAAACATGATACTAGAAGCCCAAAGTATGATGGAGGCCTTTGATGACATGGTTTTATCTGATATGTTTAGAAAGCAATTCAGTGCTAATGGGCCATAAAATCAAGGTAATTATTTGGTGGATTGGGAAAATAGAAGGGTAAGGTTCCTTAGAGCCATGTAATCAGAATAATTAATGATGAAAAGCACAACCAAGGAATCTTGCATGAGCCACAAAGGATTTATACGAGTCACGTGGATTGGATTTGGAAAGATTAATTATTCCACTTCGACGATGGGAAAGAGTAGAAGTTACTTTGAAGTGGAACAAAATCGGTGAGCACATGAGTAATTCAAAAACCTAGACGATCACACCATGGGAGGTGAAATTTTGACGAATCCTATTTCATTCTAATTGGTGAAATAGGATGCTAGAATTGGAGATTGTTATGGAAGGGTGGCTTCTTGAGTATATGAAGTGCATAAAGGTAAATGATCGACTTAGCCATTGATTTTTCAAAGTTTTGGATGATGGGAGAGATAAATTTAGAGGGGTTAAGATGCATATCTTAGAAAACTATATATAAGATGTCATGGGGATTTTGGTGGAGGGTATTTGTAGATCATTTTTACACCCACCGGAAAACAAGGAATCCCATGCGTGTCGGTCTATCACCCGGTGGGCTCGGGTGCTCACCCGAGGCATGCGTGGGTCCCGAGTCTCTATTTTATGTGAGTTGAGTGGGAAACCAACATCTATGACAAGGGCTTAATGATTTGAAATGGAAATGAGGCATTGATCATCATAAGGCTCGGGACGACCTCTAGACAGAGGTATTCATTCCCCCATAGTGGAGTCTTCTGAGACATCGAGATATATTTATAGCAGAAGATAAAATACATAAGGATTCCCATCTATTAGTAAAATCCATGAACAGAAATAAGAAGGTAGAGATATAAACCAAATCAATTACATTCATACTCATTCGTGTGTTAACCTCATTACAATTAGTGGATCTATTAGACTACCACAGACTTGATCGAGACCAAATTCATGCATCTGAACGAGGATCATGTCCTTCATCCATACAAAGAAAATTTTATATCCCAGCCTTTAATACATCAATCTCTCATGTAACCTCTACCCAATACCTCAAAGTTCTTGTAGTATTTCTCAAAAGATCCACTTGCTATATTCTCCTCTCTTTTCTTCTATGCGGTTGTTTGTATATATAGGCCTCTTGAGCCCTCGGCCATGCCTTTTCGTGCCCTCATATCCATCGCCAAGTGTCAAAAGGTGGTCCTTCATGGAAGCATGCTCCTTAACCCAAACTTTCCACTCCTTGCAATGATGGTCTTCTAGATTTTTCTATCGTAAGGTATATTCCTTACGTGGGCATCAAGTTGCTAGGATGACGCCTTATCCTATTCTCATTACTAATTGGAGTAACGATTTTCTTATGTCACAGCTAGTTGGCCCAAAATCAAGCTAAGTCCTAAAACCTTAGCTTCCTTGCACGCACACGTGGGTTCTCTTAAACCCCTTCCTTAAACCCTATCCTGCGTGCCTTTTTCCTTGCGTACCTATATGCTTTCTTGTGCTTGGCCAATATTTTGGGATCTAATAGTCTTAAGTTGTTTAAGGAAAAGAAGTGCAGAAATCACAAAATATCCCCATTTTTCTGATGAAAGAGTACATCTATACGACGATGGCATAGCCGAGAATTGTATCCCTAAGATATGGGCCAACATATGTAAGGTATTTATGATATATCTAACCCCCTTGAGGAAAAATTCATAAAATATACACCCACCACCTATCTATCTTGAACTATTTTCACCACAACCGGGCCATGAGCTTATTCTTCCTATTGAGGTCCCTAACTATCTCAATTTCAGATTTTAAGAAGGTGAAGGTAGAATACCCCTACATCATGGTTTGATCTTGCTACTTTTCCAAATCATAAAACCTTTCCTACCCTTATCCCCCAGCTTGATAACTTTGATGATGATATCTTGGCCAATAGGCCGAAAAGGAATAAATAGAAGGAACCAAAGATGAGGAATGATAGTGAGGGTGTGTTCATGGAGGTACTTTCTGACTTAAATAAGGGGGAATGTTCAAAAGGAAGGGAATTGTGAAGGATCATCTTATAGAGTCCATCAGTGATACCAAGAAGGCCAACATAGAGGTTTATATAGATACATTGCTCATGGTGACAAAACACACGGTTCAGAAATGAGGGAATGATACATCATGTTTGTTATCTAAGAAAATAGGATTAATGGTATCAAAGTGGACTTCATCATGCAATAATAGAGGATCTCTATTTTGTAGGGCCGAATTTTCCAAACAAGACAAGAAAAAGAAGGGTGCAGGACTGACCTAAGTATCATGGATGATGAAGAAGAGGTGACGAGCACTAAGAATGACAAGCGGAGAGGCACCCAACTCCTGGGAAGTAACATGACAATCTGAATCAAGGACCCATCTCCCGTACTCGGGAGAAACAAGGAGAATAAAATTTAGCTAAACCTTGGTGGACTAGTTTGTTGGTTCATGTGTTTTTTGTCCTCCGTGTCTATGTTTTTTAGGATTTTTTAAAAAAATATTGTATGTATTAGAGGTTGTATCTTCCTCACCCTTTGTTGGGCCTTTTTGTTGGTCAATTTTTTTTTCCCTATCTAGGCCCTAATTGTTTTATAGGATGTTCTTTGGCCTAGTGTCTTTTGTCTTAATATGTACTATGGGTTTTTAGTACACCCAAACCAAATTATTACATAATCTAAAAAATGATGTTGACTAGTGAAGTGAAAATGGATAAGAGGTGAGGTGTAAATGGATAATGTAGGAAATATTTATTTATTTTGATATGAAATTAGAAAATAAAATTAGCTAATAAAATTAACTAATAGGATAGGGGATGAATAATAAAAGTGATAGAATCAAGTAATTAATCCTAGGAATGGGATATGAATGTGATAAGATCCATAGTATGAACATTATATAATTTAAGATAATGTGTGAAATATTTATAAATGATTAGGGAGGTTGTGAGACAATGTCATAATATTCCATTAAATTCATAACATAGAAAAATATATCAAAAGTGGTCAAAAATGGTCGTAATGTACTGTGAAGTAATTACGGGATGATTTTGGAGGTTTAGAATGTGTAATGTGATATTTTAGGGTCTCTACATTTTCTCCTCTTTAAATTTTTATTACAAATTAATATCAATTTAAAGATAGTATACGCATGTAAATCAGTGAACAAATGATAAAGAAGTTATCGACTACCTAATGTTTTGGTGAAGCATTTGGATGCCCCAACGGGTCTATATTGTGCTAAGGAATGCCCCCTCAAGCCTATGGGTGACGTGATAAAGTGGTGGATAACCACTTGATAGGAAGAATAAGATAGGGTTATGAGAGACAAAAACACAGAGCTCATAAAATGAGAGACGGAGAGTAAAAAGGTCAAAAATAGGTTTTTCAACATAAATTGGGTTAAAATAGAAAGGGGATTAAGTTGACGATGTATTAAATATGACGAGACATAAGATGAGATTTATGTGATTAATGGATTATGTGAGAATATTCACTTTTTTTATTTTTTGAATGAGATTCATGAATGAATGTAATGATGATATGACTAACATTGCTCATAGCTTGATCTTCCATTCAAATTTTATATTTTGGAACAACCTACTTTGCTATTGCACAATAGAGTTAGCACCATGATTATTAAATAACCTGTGATAAATAACCCATGATATGCATAAAAATATATACACATAGAAAATAATGAATTAAAAACAAAACAAACCCAATATACACAAGTAAATGTATATACCAAGGTGATAAATGAGCTAGGATGATGAAAAAATACTTACAATTGGTCCAAACTAACAATAAATGTAAAACACATAAAAATAAAGATAATTAACTATTGTATTGTTCAAGTTTCCTTGCTACATATTTTAGATTAGTGAAAATGCAAGAAGAAAGCTAGAAACTCAGAGTATGAGAGGGTTTAAGGACCCTCTAGATGGGATGATGATATACGGGCGCAAAATGAGATCCTCCTTCGTAATGAGCTAAAAGACCTAAAAATGAATTTAACTCAACATGAAAAAATGGATTAGTAGATATATGGGAGGGAAGAAGTGAAAACTTCCTAGGATGGATGTTAACCCTCATTTTGATAAAGATAAATAAAATTAGATATTGATAAATTAGATGTAGCAGAGTTTGAACTAAAATAGAAAAATTAAAATTCTAGATATAAGATAGAAATGCATATCTGATCTAAATGGATGCAAAGTAAATCAAACATGGGTGGTTCGATGGCGACTCGAGGTTGCGAGAGTATGGTCGATGGAGACCGAGGAGTGGATGAGAAGAAAATGTAGAAAAATAGGCTTACAAGACCTCCTATAGCTAGATCTGAAAGTGATATGGATATGAAGTGGACTCGAGCTGGATCTAAAAGAACAACACTACAAAATAGGTTGGATCTAGATCTATTTGAAAGGATGCAAGAAAATTATGAAAATTGATGATGAATGGTAATAAAGATAGATCTAGTGACCAATGACTAGGTTGATCGAGTGGTGCATGAGGATTGGAAGAAAAAATATGAGATGAAAGAAAGGGAAGAATGATAGGATTCTGAAGGTTTGATGGATGTAGAAACAAAATGATGATGGCTATGGATTTGAATGGCGAAAAAAAACAAAATGGAGGTTGGGTTGACGGTGACCAAGACAGGGTCGATGAAAAGGACTGGGACTGATCTAGGGTTGGATGAAAATGGATGGACTAAAATGAAACCTACATATAAGAAATGAAGGCCTCGGAATGACTTAGAAAGCAGAGATCTCGATGATAGATTGAACCTTGCACACAAGATATTGATGATGATATGGTTGCGAAAAAGGATCCAAACATGCAATGATGAAATAAGGATTCAAATCTCCCAAATATGGGCAAAGATCTCAAAAGGTGACTCCAAGAGAGTGATGGTAGCTGCTAAAGACAAACAAAAAAATGAAAGAAAGATCACAAAAAGATCTAGAGTCTTCAAATTTGCATCCTTAAGAAAGGGAGGGGTAAGGGAAGCTTTATAGGGTCAATGATGACCTAGGATGGGTCAATCATGGGATCCATCCATTTGGGTGGTGAAGGTGATGAGCTCGAGACAAAGAGCCCATAAGAGCAAGATTAGGGTTTTGAAGGGTTAGATGAATTAGGTTGCATAGGATGAGTAAATGGGTAGGTGGAGGGTGGAAAATTATTAAATAAAGGCCATAAAGAGGTGAAATCATTAAATGATGGCCTAGAAAGGATAAAATAGAAGATTTAAGAAGAGGAAATAAATTAAATGAGGGTTTAGAATTAACTAAACATGATTAGGGATGATAATGGATGAATAATGATGGGAAATAATGATAGGTGGGATAAATTTAATTTAGGAGGGAAGAAGGGATTTGAAAGGGAAGAGAGGTATGTATGTAGAAAAGATGATGGAGAGCAGAATGACAGGGTGAGGGTAGTGATACAAAAAATTGGTGTCTACATTTTCCCCTTTTTTGAGTGGTTTGTGTTAGGAAGCCATGAGACAAAAATGAGAAGAGATGAAAAGAGATGATTGATGAGGTGCTCCCCCTCAAACTAGGGATTGATGACATGAAGGAAGTCGATCACGAGTTTGAAAGAGATAGATGAAGAAGGATGGAAAGGATGAGAAAATAATATGGGGGATAAGATATCCTAGATGAGGATAAACAAAAACTAAAAATGTAAATAAAAATATGGTGGTGATTTTAGAATCACTTGGTAGGGAACAAATTACGGCCTCAATGGAGAGATGAAAATGTCCTACGAACTTGTGAGTTGGAAAAAAACCATTGAAAAAATGGAGGAATCCAAAGGGAATCCACTCAAATGGATGTGCAATCATGGGACCAACGGGTCAAAGGTAAGACATCAAATATGCACAAAAAAATGTGAAAATGGTCAAGACAAAGGTTATGACAAAAGGATAGGGGTGGGTAAAATGTGAATGTGATGTCCTTGCCGATATAGAGGAATCGAAAATATGCATCTAGGGTGGGATGAAAAAGTATAAAATAATGGTGCCCAAAGTTGGAACACGGATGGCCATAAAGGTGCAATGATGATGAAAATAAGATAATGGTTCCCAAAGAGGGAGCATGAAGATGGCCATAAAGGCGAATGATGATGCAAAATAAAAGATGAGATAGATAACAAAGCCCAGAGGAAAATAGAGATGTGATATGAAGACCACATAAGGAAAAAGTGGAAGAAAAGATAATTTGAAAGGAAGGATTGATCGAAAAGAGAAAGAGTAAGATTGATAAAAAGGGACAAGGTCGTTGAGTCGATGGTGAATGGTTAAGAGTTCGGTGAAGTGACCAAGATGAAGTGAAGATGACCCAAGGGGTTGGTGATGGTGACTAGGTCGGTGGGCTATATAAGCCCTTGGGTCATCCGATTAGGCTCATTTACACTATGCACTATGTGAAGTGATGATCAAGAGCTCGAGCTAAAAAGAAGAGTTGAGATTGTGAGTGAGATGGAGGTTGATGGAGCAATGAGGAAGCACCAAGGACCCATGAGGATGGTAAGTGCCTAAACCCTAGCCTTGTTTTTAAGCATTTTTGATGTTTTTTTTTTTTTTGCATTTTTAAAATTTTGGGGTCGACACAAGGGGAGTTCATTGGTGAATGGGTATGGTCATTGTCATTGGCCTAAAGGGCATCGACCCATGCTTGAGGTGTCGACCCAACTAGGTTGGCATCGACTAGGATAGAATGAGAAAAATTTTGATTTTGGATTTTTGATGATGAGAGTTACTAATGTTTGTGTGTTTGACTATTTTTGAAAGCTTGAGACCTTTATATCTATGAGATAGAGTGTAGGCCTTGTTTGATCATATCGAGGATGGGATGTCATAGATGTAGAGTGGTGGACCATCTTTATATAGTTGGATTAGGTGGATTCTAGCATTACCAATGGATTCCATGAGATGTTGGGCTTGATGATTGCATTGGTAGATAGATGGGATGTGTGTATAGGAACATTCTAGTTTAGGATGGGAGAGATGACTATTACTTTGAGGATGTATACCACATCCTAAGGGCTCGATACTGAGGTGAGTGATTCAAATCCCATCATAGGATGATAGATATTGGGGTTTTGACATGGATTTTTGAGCCGATGCCCATATTACCTTCACATCTGGGGCATTTCACATAGAGACACATATGAGTGTGGGGTGGCTAGGAGTAGATTGATATGCTTAGTGATGATGGTATTTCTAGTTATGCACTACTAGATTCAGGGGGTGTGAGATTCCCATGGACAGTTGGTGGGTGTAGTTGTAGATATTGTTGATCATAGGATGGTGTTTTCATTTGGCAACAACATTTTTTGCCTAGGTATACCATGAGTTGTGCATGTATGCAGAGAGGAGAGAACATAGGATGGATGTAGGATTCTTACTTCATTATGGGGCATATGAGCATATAACAGTGATTAGGCCACCAGGCTCCCATGGATGAAAGGGATCATATTGAGATGGTCATTGGGTTCTTGAGATGTCGAGATGATCAGGCTCATGGAGATATGGGAGAGAGAGATTAGTATTGGCATGATAGATAGATGAGAGTTTGAATGTGGATCGGTAGATGGTGGCCATACCGTGATTATCCTACATGGCCTAGGGTGGATGGGGAGTTGATTGGGATGAGGCAGGACTAGATGGGTATAGGGTGAGGGCCCGAGATGATAGAGGTTATGTACATTTGATAGGTTTAGATGGCAGTTTGGAGTAGTATAGATAGTGCCGAGGGAGCTTATTAGATATAGGCGAGATGAGTTGGAGAGAGACCTTCCTAGTCCCGATATGGCGACCCATTAGAGGAGGTGGGGGCACTATGGGATGATGATGATGATGATGATGTTTGGATTTTGAGTTAGGTTTGTAGATTAGATGATGAGGACATGGGGCATCCAGATGGCATAGTAGAGGGGGCGAGGGAGGTGGATGAGGAGGAGGAGATGCGGCATGAGGGGAGGATGTGGTGTAATGATGAGGGGTGATGATGGAGGGATTTATGAAGATAGCTTAGTTGCACATGAAGAGTGTGATTTAGCACATAAGAGAGGGATATGGCACGCCAAGAGGAGAGGTGAGGCACATGAGGCCTCATGGTCCTATGCTTAGAGAGGGACCAGCCATCCAAGGATGATAAAGATAAGAGGCACCTAGAGGCCCTATAGAGCTAGATTTGGAGACCTCACACCTATTCTAGTTAAAAGTAAAGTGAGAGTGTAGTACACTAATGCATCACAGGGGGTTAGATAGAGATGGTCTAGGTACTTGTGCCCATAGATCTATATAAGCACTAGTAACTAAGGAGGCATGATATTATGAGTAGAGTGGATTGACTGACATCTAGTATCCCATGAACACAAAGATATGCAACATATCTTAGTTGAGCAATGGGGAGAAGGTGGTGTAGTGATGACCATGCCATCATTGGGAGTACAATCATGAGCATGTCACATCCATGGATAGATGTGGGCCATGATGGAGGAGATGAGGCCTAGAGAGATTTCATTTAGGCACCCTAGGGGAAAGATTTGAGACTCTCAGATGTAGAGTTTACTGATTTTGATGATGTATCTGCTTTGAGACATGACCCTTAGTGGCATGTGATAGATGTATATATGTACTTGGATGATGATGATATATATATATATATATATATATATATATATGTGTGTGTGTTTTTTTGTCATGATTTATCATGTGTTATGTGTATGATTTATGGCTTTGATGATGTTTATGTTATATTTAGATGTGGATGTTTGATTATGATGTTATGGATTAGATGTAGATGTTTGTATGGTTATATGATTAGATGTATATGGATTAATGGATTATGATGTTATGGATGTGATTATTATGATGTGATAGTGATATATAGGAAATAATGATGCATAAGATATGGATGTTATTAACATGGATAAATAGTTTTATGATGATGAAATAATGAATGATGTTATGGATGTATATATGTTAACTATGGTTGACATTATACTTGAAAATTGTATATACATAAGAATGGATAAAATGGTTAAATTAGGATAAGAACATGTTATAAGAAATGAGAAAGGATGAATTTGAGTGAAAGGTGACCAAAAGGAGGTAAAAACTCTTGATCATAGTAAGGATAACACTAAGAAATGATGCTTCAAATTGGATTAGAGGTAAACAAGAAAGGATACAATCAAGGCAATGCACTTGCAACCAATAAAAAATGTTAACACATAACCATCGCTAATTAGTAATCCCAAGGGTCATGAGGGAAAGTATGGAAAATGGACTTATAAACCTAATTTCAACATGACATAAGGGGTTTAGATGACACTTGTATGTGGGAATATAGGTTCTCCATAGGTGGGTGTTCTTAGGTCTATGCCCCAACTCTAAATATAGTGTAAACTGATCAATGTGGGAAAGTTTGATATGGATGATAAAATTAATCTATGCAGGAAGCTTTCTTAGGATGTTTTCTTTTTAAATTTTATGATTTTTCTTTAAGAATATAGAAGGTTTATCAATGCGAGAATCCTTCACTACCATAATATGAGATGATATCCATCCTTCGAGGGAGTGGTCTACATTTTAGTTTTTTCTTTTTGACTTTGGATTTTGCTTTTATAAATGGCAAGATAAGATATGCATGACATCTTCCTTAGAGGGATCCTTCTATTCTTTTTTATATTTTTTTCTTTTACAAATAGTTATCCTTTAAGGGAGCAATTTTGTTTTCTTTTGAGTGATATAGATTTTAGATGAGCATACGAGATTTTTAATTTTCATGGAAGAGTTGGGGATAGCTAGGTAAACCACTTAGGAGGAGATAATAAATGTACAAGTGACACCTATGGACCCTTAGTGTGGTTTTAATAGGTAAATAATAAGGAATTGGATGTATTGATCGCAGGGTTACCACCTAGAAGAAAGAAATTTTCCTTTAAGGAATATGCTATGATCGGATTTGTGGTGCCCATATTCAAGGTTATGGATAGGAAATTGATGGAAGACCACATAATTCCAAACCATTATGATGAAATATGGAAGAGGCTAATAGATGGATGGATGACTACTGTGATAAATAAGTTCTCACAGATAGGTGTGTTAACAATATAAATTCCAAAAGTGCAATGTGTTAAGAGGTTCTATTTCTGGTTTACCATCGTGAAAATCCAAATAACAGGATCCAAACCCATACTTATTCCTAATAATGTAAATTCCAATCTAGTTAGGAGATAACTTTCCACGTTGACTCCTTTCTAGAGTAGTGATGTTCTAATTTTATTTAAGGACAAGTTCATTGTACACACCCAAAATTACACGTGCTACATTGTTGGAAAACGAGTTATAAGAATCCCAAATGATGATTCAAAATCCTTTCAAGAAGGTGTTAGAGATCCTAAACCCACTCGCAATGTATATTTGTAGCCTAGACATCCTTACTTAGCCTTTCCATGCTTTCTTCCAGCCTCCCTCTCATTTATGTGCATGTTTTGGCTTTAGTGATAGGACCACCTCCCATGCTTGTGCGGCAGTCCTAGGACCACCTCCGTGTGCGAGGTGCATCTCCCAATGCTTTTTCCAGAACTCTTCATGCGTGATTTTGACACACGTGTTTTCACTTAACTCGACTTTTAGGGTGCGTTTGTGAACCAAATTTCTTTAAAATAGTCTTTTTGCATGGTTATCCTTCTCTCTTCTATTTTTAAATGGTTTCAATCAGATGTAAGTAACTATTCTTTCCTCAGGTGTGCATGAAGAAACCTCCCAATCCCAATTCTTATATATTCTATACTTGTGTTCAAGTAAATGGTTTGTCTAAGAATTTTGTGCATCTTGCATCGTATTGCTGCCACAATCTTGCCAGAATTGCATATCCAAGCTCAAATCTCTTGTGTTATCTCTCTCTTACCCGTATCGCAACTAGACTACCTTGCTATCATTTCTCAAGTGCCTTCTTCTCTTTCTATTCTCTGCATTTCTAATGTCTTAGACTCACGTGAACACTCAAGAAAAGAAAGGAACGAATTGAGGGGATAAATTACTACAAAGTTGGATTTACCGCTTTATGAATTATAGGTTGGATTTTTGTTTGATTTCCTTTATTCATGCAATTTATCATTCATATCAAATAGATTAGAAATCAATTTCCTTTCATCCGTAAGTAATTAGTTAATTTCAAGAGGGTTTGAATCTTTCATAGCGAACCCCGGGTGATGGATCTTATTCTTCCTATCCTGTGGATTTGAAGGAGGGAATATCTATAGGAGGTTGTCTACATATTATAGAATTAATTGGAAAATTTATCGTTTTATGTTAGCACATGCTCAACATAGGTGAATAACCACATAGGGTTATCTCACTTGTTTAGTTTTAGTGTAGAAGTAAATTTGCTTATTTAGAATAAAATCTTTTTGTTGTCCCGTGATTGTAATATTTCATTGTGTGGAATTTTTTGGATTAGTTTCCTTTCAAGTATTAGATTAGATTGTTAATTTTATTTAGTTTACATGGACACTTCAAACTAGACCAACACTTAGAACCATTTCAGCTAAACAAACCATAGGAATTTACACTACACTGCTCATAGCCTCTAGATCTCCCCTTGTTCAATTCAAATACCAGGGAGATCACACTACCGTATATTAGTACCGATCCTCCTATAGTTAGCTATCCACACATTCAATATCGGCTTCTCTAGCATGACCTAGGGGCCGAGTGTGGTTTGAAGGTTGCATGTCAATTTTCATCCGTTAGGATCATCGATATTAAAGTCACCTTCCTTGAGGTGTTTGTTATAATCATGTTTTATTCACTCTTGATATACATGATGATGTTCAATAGAAAGAAGGTGACGCTCATCTAACAATTCAAGCTGTGTTAGATGCTCTTGGTGATAATATTTAGCAGAGATGAATTCACAGAGAGAAATGTGCAATGAAGGGATTTAGACTTCAAGAGGAAGAACACTTTAGAGCCATAGATGAGAGATAAATAAGTAGCACTTGTAGAGGTGTGGATGATAATTTGATAATCCCATAGATTGAAGGGGATATGAATATGCCAATTATGACCTAATTTATCAATAGTCTTGGCAAGGATATTGTAAAGAGTTTTGTTAGTAGCTTCGGATTGGTCATTAGCTTGAGGATAATATGGAGAAGAGAAGCTAATCTTAATATTGAATGAGTCACAAATCTTCTTGAGTTCTTTATTTTTGAAGTAATTTCTATTTTTCTCATGATGATTTTGTAAGGAACACCAAATTGGCAAATGATATGCTAATAGATGAAATTAACAATTTGATTGGCTTTAGTTATTGTAAGTGGAATAGCTTCCACCCATTTGGTGAAATACTTGGTATCAGTGATGATAAAATGATGGCACTAGGAAGAACACGGATTGATGAGGCCAATGAATCAATCTCCCATTTGAGAAAGGCCAAAAGTCCTAAGTCGGCTATAAGGATTGACTAGGTATGAGGACTAGATTAGAATGCTACTAAAATTTGATGCATTTCTTAACATATTCACAATAGTATTGATTAAGAGAGGGACATTAACAACCCATGCAAAGGACATGATTTGCGAAAAATAAATCACTAAATTTTCCATCACAAATACCTTCATGGATTTCTTGGATGGCTCAAGTGGATTCATGAGATTTAATACAATGAAGCAAGACACCATCAAATCCACACTTATAGAGGATGCCTCTAAAGATGACATAACAGTTAGCACATTGAATAAAATATCTCCTACCATTTTTAGATAGGTCGTAGGGATCTTGGATTGATAAATATAGTCAAATATTCAAGAATACCAAATATCATGAGGATTCTTGTCAACATGGTCAGATAACAAGTCTCATGAACATGAGATGGTTGATCAAGATACTTGAACAATAAATGCAAAAAGTTTAGATTCTTCATTTATCCATGGGATGAGGGATGCAAATGCCATAGTGTCTGTGAAGTGATTAGATGAATGAGGGATAGTTCAAATGGTGTCAAATAAAAATCTCCAAGATGGAAGTCAACAATGTCCTTATACTTTTGAGGATCTCATTCTTACATTGGTAGATGCCTTTGACTTGATTAATGGTGAATTTAGAATCCCCATAAATGTAAAGGATTTGGATAGAAAGTAAGATATTTGTTTCGATACCTAAGATGAGGGCTTCATAATCGTCCATATTTTTTTGTATTTTAAATTGAGTTTACAGGTGAACGGAATAGGAGTATCCTAAGGAGGAATTATAATGAGGCCAACTCCTTGCCCTTGCCGACACTTAGAGTGTCAAAGAAGAGTCTCATTTTAAGAGGATAATACTCATGATTAAATTATAATATGGACCCATCAGGAAACTTCTCATGAGGAGGATGATTATCCTGAAGAGGGGTTTCATCTAGTTGCTTTACGATAGCTTGGCCCTTGATTGATTTTTGAGAGATAAACTTTAGGTAAAACTCAGTAATGAGCATGAGCCATTGAGTGATGTGATTACTATGATAGGACTTAGAATTCATGGTCTTGAGAAGATGAAATCTAGTGAAAACATAAGTCTTATGATTGAGAAGATAATGATGAAGCTTAGAGGTAGTGAAGAAAAGGGTGCATCACAACTTTTGATCTTCATTGTAGTGAGTCTCATATTCATGAAGCATGTGACGGATGTGATATATGGCCTACTCCCTGACTTGCTCTTCATGATGTTCCAACATAGCTCCTAAATCATGATTAGAGGAAGAGACATAAAGATAGAAGGGCTCCCCCTTGCATGGAGGTGTAAGCACAAAGTGAGATAAAATATACTACTTGAGATCATCAAAGGCTTTTTGGAAATTATGGTCCCAATTAAATTCAATATATTTCTAAAGGATTTGATGAAAAGGATGGAAACGGTTAAGAATTTACGAGATGAAACAATGGATGGATTGAAAATTTCCTTAAAGATTACAAATCTACTCTAAGTTAGGAGGGGGCATCTTGAGGATAGCCTTGATCTTGGTGGGCTCATCTTCAATACCCCTGATAGAAATGATAAAACCAAGGTGTTTACCAGTTAGCACTCCAAACACACACTTGGTTGGATTGAGATGAAGGAATAAATATATAAGGTTCTCAAAAAGGACTTCATGGATTATAAGGCGTTTGTGTCAATGTTTAGATTTACCCAAGAGATCATCAACATAGTCCTCTACAGTATTATGGATGAGGTCATGAAAGATGCAAGTCATGGTTCCCTAATAGGTGGCCCTTGTGTTTTCCAAACCAATAGGCATAAAGTAATAGCAAAAAAAGGTCCCCAAGGAGTTTGTAGACACCAAAATTTTGTATTGCTACCCTTTTCTTCCCACATGCACATATTTCCCCATGTTCCTTAGCTAGACTACCCTTTATGTAGTTCATCCCCCTTCATTTACTTAAATGCCCATTTATTATCCCATCACCTCTAATTCCCATTATTTAATATAATTAATTAATCCTTATTAATTACTTAATATCCATTAGCTAATTATCCCTTTATTAACTTTTCTTTTAGGGTGATTTTATTCTAAATTTACATCCCTACTATATTTATAAATTTTATCCTACCTATCTTTATCTCATAACCACCCGTGACACATTCCTAAACATCCTTTGCCTACCTACATGCTTTAAAGTGATTTATCCATTCCTTAAAACTGAAAATCCCTATTAAAACAAAAAATTCACCCATTTGGGGAAAATTTCCCACATCAAGCAAAGGACTCAGCACACCCCCCATCGACCCTATAGACCGGGTTCTTCCCATCCCCATTGAGTTTAGATTTGATCTACGCATGCGGTGGGCACATAAATCTATTATTGTTTATCGATATAGAATAGGCGACCCAGATGGATAGTTTAGGGGCGGTGCGAAGAAAAAGGCCAGACGGCATAGGCCACCCATATAGGTCTATAGGTTAGGGCCGTCGAGATCTATAGAGAGGGGGAGGCCTATATGAGGCTTAGGCTGAGGCTGAGGTGATATATAGGGTAGGAATCGTGAAGTTGTATTCAAGGACTACCATAGGGGTGAGTGATGGTCTATAGAGTTTAATTAGAACAGGCACCTCGCATTGCATCTCTAGATGGGATGGGGCGGGGAGGGCCAAGTAAACTCTATAGAGTCAAGGTGGTGTTAGGCCCAGATAGAGAGATATATATAGATTTCAGAGAGAGATATAGATATAGAGAGAGATATATATATAGAGAGAGAGATATAGAGAGAGATATATCTATAGAGAGAGATATATCTATAGAGAGAGATATAGAGAGATATATATATATATATTCTCATTCGTATATAGATATAGAGTTCAGATAGGGGCCCTCAATTTTTCCCCTCTCTTTTCAAGCCCCACCAACTCTATATACTACTCCGCCGCCCGATCGTCCTCATTCTATATGGGACAGATCTCTATATAGGGAGATGCTGCCCTACCCTATATATATAGAGTAGAGAGGCGCCCTATAGTTCAGATATGGGGGGGGGCTTCGAAGCAGTAGGTGTACTCGGCATATAGAGTATAGAGGGACCGACCGCCACCCCTATTACTACGGTAGGACTAGAGACTAGGGACTAGAGACTAGGACTAGAGACTAGAAGGTTTGTAGATGGAGAGATTCAATAGATATATGGGAGTGGGTTTGGAATTAAACTAAATAATAGGACCCCTAAAGAATCGGGTGCCATCACCATATATGATAGGGAGGTGAATCCCCATAGACCAAATATCTCATTTGATTAGAGATTCTCTTCTCTCTCACAACTATATAGAGATGAATGAGTAAGTTTCGGTCAATAGATAGAGAGTGGGGCTGAGGTTTATGGCTAGGGATAGGGAGAGGGAGTCCATTTGATTCATGCGATCACAGCTTGGATGATTCTTTCTTCGATGTATATAGATCTAGCCGCGAGTGCGGCTATAGTATAGCTAATTCTGAATCGAGGTTTTTTATGCTATGCCCATCCCATAGTGTGATAGGGATAGGGGCCCAAAGGGGAGACAATCCTGAGGTCCGTGAATTTTCTTGTTTTAGTGTCTTAGTGCTCGTCATTAGTCAATGAATAGGGGTGATAAATGGAGGGAGAGAGATGGAGATATGATATAGGAATGGTAGGCCAAGGTTCAAGAGAGAAAAATATTTGGGTGGCACCCATATAGATCTATAGGGCCTACAACCTCTCGATCGAGTACCGAGTGGTTGATATCGAGTCCATATAGAGATAGGGGGTCGAGTGCCTACCTAGGGCTAGATCCCCACTCTATAGATATGGATACGTGAGAGACAAGAGGTCGGATCCGGCTCTGTTGTCTACCTCATCATCATAGCTTGATCAAAACAGCCGCATCTCCCTTCTCTTCTTCATCGGCGGCCTCTCGTCATTATGGCCCGAATAGATGGGGATGTAGATGGTAAGATCTTGATAGATGTCAAGTGGATTCAAGGGAAGCTATTATCTTGCACCCTTTCACCTATCTATCTATATCTCTCTCTATCTCTCTCTATCTATCTCTCTACCCCTCTTGTCTTATGTTTTCTTGTCTTGTCTAAGGAGGCACCGTGAGGAAAACAAGGCATATAGGGGAGGCACCCCAGTGTGCACCACCTACCCTTTCTCAAATCTCTATTTATTGGATGAATGAGAAATGTGGAAGCTGGAACTCAATAGATTGGGACCATGAATCGACATGAATCGATCACCCATTGTTTCTAGGGCTCTATTCAGAAATGACCTTCGGACCGGGGGAATAGGCTTAGTAGGGCTCGAACCTACAATATCACCGTTATGAGCGGTACGTTTCAACCGATTAAACTATAAGCCCCATTCTCTCTATTCAACCGATTAGACTAGAAGCCCTTCTGAATTATTCTGGCGGAAGGGGAGCGCCCCCTTTCTAAAAACAACACATAAAATTCACAGTGTGAAAAACAAGACATATACTTATCTTTCTTACATTCTACAAATCTATTTTCAAACCGGAGCATCTCAACAATTTTTTCAACCTTCTTACAGTCTTTGAAAGCTTAATTTTATCACTCATGTGACTTTGAGAGAGGTTTACATTGATTTTTGTGCTATCTTATGTTATTTATATTTCTATCTTGTTAGATCTAGCATCTTGTAGGTTCAAGAGCACTTAGAGTTCCATTATCATCCTATTCTCCCAATTTCTTTTTTCTCAGTCATCCATTACACTCATTCACACTCATTCTTGGTATAATCTACAATAGTCATTATTTCTTAGCCCAAGTCTCCATCAACATAGCCTTTTTCACTATGTTTTATGTCTCCATATTTTATATCTATGTCTACCTTTATTTTTTTCAACTTTAGTTTTCCATATCCATCACCCCGCTTTTTTTACATCAAAACCATCCCTTCTACACCCCAGCCTCTTTCAACCCACCTTGGTCATCATCGAACCAGGTCTTGTTTGTTAACTAATGCTTCCTAATCTTTGTTTCCTGCCATTTTCTCGTTTTTCCTACCTTATACCATCTTTTGTAGGTTGTTTCTAGCACCCATAGGTTGTTGCTACATTTAGTTCACATTTAGATCCCCGCAGTTTGCGTATTTATCTTGTTGTACAACTTCATCCACATAGGTCATCGCCACTTGTCTCTGTATTTTGGTTCATTACCAACCCAAATAAAATCTATTTTAAGTTCATTTAGATCATATTTGTATGTTCCTTACATTTCTACATTTTCAGCCTATGTGCCCTAGATTCTCAGTATATTATCCTATTTATTATCATTTCTTTTATCACATCTTATCAAACACTAAGTTGACATCTACCAAGGAATTTAACACTTCTTGGATCTAACTTCATTGAGTAACCCCCATCTATCATCTAATCAATTTTCTTTTTAGTTCTCCTTATTTTGCAGGTTCACTCACTTAACAAAGGAGGACATACACTTTGTGCCCGCTCATCCACATCCATCACATATTTGAGGTAGCCCTCCATATTTTGAGTTGTTTGAATTTCTTTAGTATATCTCATTTATATGAATAGGAATGAGTGATTCTCATCAACATTCTTAGAACGCCTTGTGGGACCACCCTATAGGTGATCCTTTGCATATTTTCTTCTTCTTTTATCTTCTACTAACACTACAGAACAAGGCTTTACTTTTTTTTTTCTCATGTTGGGTTTGGCTACTTGATCACTCTTCACTTTCCTTAAAAATCAAATAAAAAGGAAAAGTGCTCTCGAGGTATTCTTCATTTTTCCTTATTTACTCATTTTTACATCGTACTTTGTCTTTTCATGTGAGTCCTCACCAAAAGATAACATTTTAATTTGGTTTTAAAAGAACCCTTTGCATCCTTCTTCGACAACATATATTTAATAAAGGTTAATTGGTTACATATCACATTATATCATACACAACCAAACTCACACATCAATGTACACATTTGGACACCTTCTTACTAGGTGGACTAATTGGTATTTCATCACCCAACAAAAATCCGCTGTGGTGTTATGACCACATTAGAAATCATGCACAGTGACTCAGACTCATGTAACTTCGTGTACATCGACAAATCCTAGCTATAACTACCTAAACCGACCCTCATTTTCCATTTCCTAGGTATCTTTTTATCCATTCCCTTGATCACACGTCCTTTAAGAAAATAGACCCAAATATTTCATTGAATAATCCATTTTCTACATATCAATAGCCTTCCACTTTGACCACTACCTCATTCATGCTCTTGGTTTCTTCCCATATGTCCACCCAACTCTTGATCATCCATTCACCTAATCAAAATCCTTTTACCAAAATCACCACCCATGAGGAGACCTATCCCTTTAAAAATTAGCAACTCACTCCCTCTAGAACAACCACACCACCATCTCCTCCCCCTTCAAGGACTCCTGGGCCTCATTCTAGCCCCATGTATGACTTCATATTTCATATATCCCCCACAATCTCTCCATTAGTGAGTCCTATTCCACCCCCATTCACCCAACCAAATCATCCTCCATCCCTTAATCACATACCCTCTTATCAAACATCACCTCTTATTTTAACATACCCTCCAAATTTTTGCATCCTTATCCATCGACTTCCCATGTTGTGGAACCACAACCATCTATCTCTTACAAGACTTTTGAATCATCTTATAATTATACCCTTTGAGGAATCTTATAGTTTTATATTCGATAAGTTGTTTATATTTCATCTCATTACACTTCCTCCCATCTGACCTATTGATGACTCATACCCCAAACCTACTTGGTATTATGAGTTTCACTATTGTAAATATAATAAACTCATAGGATATGACATTGACAAGTTTAGTTCTTTCAAATATCAAGTTCAAATTCTTATAAATCAGGGGATCTCCAAGTAGATAATTCTCCCCATCTCTTAGCCAAACCCTTGATATCTTCAAAAACCCTTTTCTAATCCACCGATAAATCAATATTCACCTTCCACATTCTAAAAATTTAATCCTTGTTCCATAAATCATATACATCACATATCTTCATCCACACCTATCTCATCTACCCCATCATCTACTTCCACCCTAGGCATTGTGCCCTGATTTTTCCAATATCTACTCCCGTATCTCGCATCAATTCTACCACTTGTTCTACATCAATTCCTACCTTTACCAAATCCACATTATCTTTGACTATACCTACCTCTTCATCCACATCTATTATTCCCCAACATATCTTATCTAACCCCTTGCCCATATCTACATCTACCACATCAACAAATCCACCACGACTACCTCGACATTGTCATCATGTATTCCCATATCTTTTCATATGGCTACATCACCTATTTCACCCTCATATTTTATACTTGGTCCTCCTACATCCACCATTCTTACATCTACACCACCCACATCTTGAGTAGAACTCATCAATCACATTATTCAAACACCCTTTTAATATCCACTACTATACCTATCATTGATCCTACACCTATATCTCCTTCATCACTCATCATGTCCACTTCAATGGGTATGATCACACCTACTACACCACCCACATATATTCCACCATTACTTATTATATTGTCCATATATTCAATCCCAGCTTCCTCTTCTACGCACTTCTACCCACACCAACCACATCAACTATTGTGACCACATCTACATCATCATCACACTCATCACTTGAAGAATTTTTGAATGCACTAAAAATTGTAATAACTTCAAGTACTCCTCTCGTGTCATCCAAACCATCAAAAATATCCACATCAAGCTAATCTTTACCTTACTTAGAGTCCATGTTGATCAGATTTTCCTACTTCCTATCGAGATTAGTGTACGAGAAATCAGAAAACACAAAACAACATTGAATATGCAAGGGCTTAGTACCTTGGAGATGGTGATGAATGATACGGGCAAAAATTTGATGACGGATTCCTCGTTGTGATCCCAAAAAACCTACATCTCAAAGACACTAAAGAAATATTGTTTAGAGATTTTATGCAAGGGCTGCCCGACAAAGTAGATCCGAGAAGCATTAACTTCCTCGGTGGCTGCCCCCGTGATAATAATAATGATAGAATATAAGAAAAAAATAACATTCAAGATGATAATCAAAAGAACCTAACTTGATCGGTATGTAGATGGTGTTATTGATCAGATCCGTAATATGAATCTCATTACATGAATCAACAAATCATGAGCAGAGTATCATGGTAATTCCACATATTATCACAAATACATAATAAGGATATTATGATAAATGAAACAAAAATTACTCAATTTTAACCCAAATTTTCTAACTTACTCTGGATGAGGGGGAAGACCCATATTTATAGCCTAAGGGTGAGGTTAGACTGAGGCTATTATATAATCAGTTTGGGTAAAATAACCTTGATTAAAAGATGTGATGTGATTCAACGGGGCTCGCAATTTGACTTATGGTGGAGTGGGGAGCATGATTTTCATGGTTAGGTGGAATAATGCATCTCATTTTTGAATTTAGGAATGGAGTGTTGGATGGGTGTATTATTACCCATGGATTGAATAATTTGTGAAAGATGCCAAAATTTAATTATTAAATGGATCTATATGGATTCCATTAATTAATTACAATTTGGGTAAGATAATGCCAAATTTCTAATTATCAAATGGGACCACATGGATCCCATTTACTAATTAATTATATTTGGGTGAGTAAATGGATGAGATTTATTTAAATTTCAGAAAAGAAAAGTGAGAAGTAAATTTTCATGAAGGAGAACAAATGCGGTGTGAAGAAGAAGAGTTACACCAAAAACTAGTGTCTACATTTTCCCCTTTTTGTTGAGTGGTTTGTGATAGCAAGCCATGAGACAAAAACAAAAGGATTGGATGAAGTTATGTGTCTAAGGATGGATAAAGACATGACCAAAGGCAAGATTCCCTAGGTGAAAAAGGATCACAATATCAATGAAAAATATGGCGGTGACTCCAATATCACATTGGTAGAGGACAATTACGGTCTCAATGGAGACAAACAACAACGTTCTACAAACCAGTGAGTGGGTGAAGACCACTGTAGTATGGATGTAAACCGTGATGACCAATGGGTCATAGGAAAACATCAAAATGTGCATGAATGAATGCAAAAGGTATGCACAATCCTTTGTCCGCAAGGAATTGTACAAAAATCATGCATCCGTAAAAGGGACAAGGATGAAGATAATGATGCCTCAAAGACAGGCATGAGAAAGACAAAAATTGAGTTACATGCATCTACAAGTACAAGGATGAAAAGGTGCCCCAACATAGGACACAAATATGACATAATGGGAGATGAATGTTGAAATAAGATATCCTAGGGGGAACGGGTATGGCCACGAGGTGAATATGAAGAACCGATTGGATAAATGCCCAAAGAGGATGTTGAATATATGTTTCTTAAGAAATATTTGTAGTTGAATGTAGATGAATAATTGGGTGAAGAAAAGGGAAAGTAGTCCCACTTCTTAAATAGAAAAAAAGAGTCAAGCTACTTTTTTGAAAAGTTAGAGCAAAACATTCGTGGAAGTGAACAAGATCAGATAGGTGATGGTCAGTTATGGTATCTTCCAAGACAAAAATGTCAAAGGAAGATGGGATGAGGGATGTAGATGATAGATGGTAGAGATAAGAGGAAGAGGACATTGAATGGAGTAGAATGGACATGGTGGAGGAGGATAATAAAATGAAAGAGGATAAAGAAGATGAAGTGTAATAGGATGAAGAAACCATCATCTCGCAGATGATAAGGAGTGTGAATTGTACTTGGTTGTAAATGGAAAGAAGAGGAGGAGAATAATAGAAAATGACGATAAGAGAGGTGAGAAGATAAATGAAAGCAAAAAAATAGATAATATGAAGGTAGTGGGAAAATATAAGAGAAGAAATAGAGAAAAGCGTAATGGACCTAGAGAAAAGAAAATAGAGAAAGAGAATAAGAGAAGAATGGAAGAAGAAAGAACTATAAGAAGAAGGTGAGATGAGAAGAAGGAAGAGATTAGAGGAGATGATGAACGCATAGAAGAGAAACAAAGATGTGCCATAGTAAAGAAGCAACATATATAATAAAGAGGGGAGATGGTGGAAGAAAGAAATGATGAAGGACAAAAAAGAAGAGGACAAGAAAATGATAGAGCAGATGGTGAAGGAGCAAGTAAAAGGGAAAGAGAAGAGAGAAGAGGATAGAATCGAGGGTGAAAATGGAAGAAAGCAGTGGAAACCAAGAAATAGACAATATGATTATGAGAAGAGCAAGAAAATTCAAGAGTGAAGGAGACAAAGGATGAAATATGGAGAAGGATATAAGAGATAGATATGTTAGGGGAAGAAGAAGATAACAAGAAGAAGATAATAAAATGACAGAAGAGAGGGTTAAAGGGAGATGGAGATCAAAAATGAAGGGAGAGAAAGAATGGATCACAAAAGAGATGACAGAGCTGAGAAAAGGAAGAGGTGAAGAATATGAGATAAGGATGATAGGAGAGATGAAAAAGAAGACATGATTATAAATATGGGCCAGAGACTGTAGAGAAGATGGGAGAATGGAAGAGAAATTGGTACATAATGAGGTTTGATAGTGGGAAGGTGAAAATGATAGGGAAAGAAGAGATGATAGAATAGAAATGGGAAGAATATTGAACCAAGGTGTTAGGAGGAAGACCTAGGAAAAGAATATGAAACAAACCACATGGAAATGCATGTGGATGAGGAAGTAGGATAAAAGTGCAAGGTAAAATGGGGAATAAGAAGATATAGAGGAATTTAAATAAGATGAATATTAGAAAGGAGGAGAGGAAAACAAACCAAGGGAACCAAGAATGGATATATTTGATAAAGAGTGAGAGGCATAAGGGATGTAAAGAGAAGCTAGAGGGGAGAATGAAACATTGGAAAATATGGGGAGATACATGAGATGAGGATAAGTTGATGATGAAGAAAATAGAGAGAGGGTGTATGATGAAGACAATAAAGAAATTAGAAAGGAATAATGGGAGATGGAGAGGTGGTGAAGAAAAGGAGGGGAATTGATAGGAGAGGAAATTCTAATGAATGGGTGTTAGGAGAAATCCACCGATAATGATCAGTCGGGGAGGATGGGAGGAAAGGTTTGAAGAGGGAGAAATTAAATGAGGAACGGAAGAGGGAATTTCAATGAAGGGACATTAGGAGAAGCCCCCGATAATGATGAGTGATTTTTAGGAGAATTCCACCAATAATTGTTATTACGGAAGATGATGATGAAATAATGTTAGGGTATGATTAATGATAATGATGTGTAAGTATAGGGGTAGATATGTGAGAACTCTAGAAGACGGAATGGAAAGAGTAAAGAAAGGAGGGATAACTGAATTGTGTGAGGATGAAGGAGAGAAGAGGATGCAAGGATGAGAATGAATGAAATAAAGATGAAGAAAGAAGACACGAAATGTATGGGGAAGTAATGGTTAAGTAAGATTACCAAGAAAGGGATGATGGAGATGAACAGGGGATAAGTAGGAAGTGGTGTTTGTGAGAATGGAAGAGGAGGTGAGAGGATGTGATGGTGGGGAATGAAGAGAAAATGTGGATGGTGAGAATGTGGAATGGTGGGTGAGTGCAAAATGACAGATCATCCTTCAGAGGGACTCTTAAGTAAGATCGCCATGTCACGGAATGGTTAAGTAAAATCTCCAAGATGAAGAAAATGATGAAAAGAAGTGGATGATTGGAAAGGTTGATGGTAAGAGTGTATGACAAGATGGACTGAAGGGGAACCCTTAAGTATATTTTCCATACGGTGAAAGTGTGTAAGTAAGATGACCGAGATGAAGATGGATACTAGGAAGGATGAGAAAAGAGTGAGTGGTGTATACCAAAGTAAGGCAAGAGGTGGGAAGGGGCGATAATAAGGAAAGAAGGAAACAAAGGAGTGTAACATAAACGGATGGAAGAATGTATGTGGTGTAAGATGGAGAGTGTGAGGGGAATCCTTAATTGGGATGCCCATGTTGTGAGAATGGTAACGTTGGATTGTTAAGCGAGAGAGATAGGGGGAAGACATTTGTAGTGATGATTGTCCTTTGATAGAATGAAAATGGTGAAGGAGTTTCTATAGTGGCAGGATCTTAGGAAAGGAATATATTTCACTTAAGAGGCCTGAGCAAAATGGGTGATTAAGTCAGATCTTCAAGCCAAAAGTTGGAAGAATGAAATGGAAGCAAAGTGATAAAATAGATGTCAGTAAAAGGACATTAGAGGAAAAACAAAACAATAATTATCTGGGTGGAAGACGGATGAAGGATTGAAGAAACAATGGAGAAGGACGAAGTGGGTGAGAAGTGTAGTGGAGAATGAGATGGGGTGAATTTGAGGAGAAAATTGGGTCGACATAGGATACTAGGAGGAAGGAACGGTCAATAGATGCGATTACGAATGAGACCGTGTCCAGAATGACAGGTCTACTTTGAGTAGGATTTTTGTGCTACATGGGTAGTTACGTAGACGTGTCGAGATGGGGATGAAAGGCCTGAGATGGTGAAGAAGAGGGTTTCAGCACCAAGTGATAGACATGAATAAGAGTGATTAGAAGGGTAATGGGTGGATAATTGGTGAGAAGAGAAAGACGATGCAAGAGAATAGATGGAGAGAAATCACATTAATTTTGTGGGGGATGAGGAGCTGCTGGATAATGAATGTTGCTTAAGAGATACCCTCAAGTAGAATTCACAAACTGCAATGGAGATCAAGTAGAATTCCCAAACCGAATAGTGCATTAAAAATATTGTTTCAAGATAATAACTGAGTTCATGGATTTATGGATGATGTTTGTAGGGGATATCTTTAAGAATAACATATAGATGTGAATTTTATGATATGAAATTTTATTTATAATAATATAATTGTGATAAAAGATGACCTTGATGAGATGAATGTTGCATAACCATAGCAAGGGCCAAGTAAGAAAGTTATCCTTTAAACCGGATAGGAGGTAAACAAGAGAAGGTACTACTCAAGGCATTACACTTGCAGCCAATAACAGGTGTTAGTACATAACCAATGACATTTGATTATACCAAAAAAACCTTGAGGGAGATATGAACAAAATATTCTCATAAAACCTAATGTTATCACGAAAAAGGATTTGATATGTATCTCGTATGTAGGAAGAGGGTTCTCCAACGGTGGTGTTCCTTAAATCTATGCCCCCTGTACTGGGAAAGGGAAGAACATAATAGAAAAAAGTTGATCAATGTGGGAAGCTTTCTACAAATGCTTTGATAAAAGGAATATTGATCAATGTGGGAAACCTTCCAAATGTCATAATAGTAGAGTAGACATCCTTCTAGGGTATGGTCTACTTTATATAAAATATGGATGTAAATAATAATATGTATGATAGACTTCCTTCAAGGATCAGTCTATTTCTTTTGATCTTGCTTTTCAATTTGATTTGCATGTTTTTTTACATGCATGCACAGCTTGTCCTTCAAGGACCATCTATTTTTGATAACTTTGATTTTTCTTTTCACATACATGAATTGTAGCTTTTCGTGGGGAGAGATGGGAATAGTTAGGTAGACCACTTAGAGGGGATAATAAATGTACAAGAGACACCCCTGACCTCTATATGATTGTAATAGGAGAATGAGATGCTAATGGATGTAATGATTATGGGGTTCTCACAAAATGGGAGAACTTATCCATAGTGAATATGCTATGAGTAGAGTCGTGGTACTCATATTTAAGGTCATATCAGACACCAAATTTGTGTCTTACGACACCCTATGCCCCGCATCTCATTTCGCAACCTAACCTCACCACCTAAACCTCACACAATTATCTATTAATTACCTTATAATTAATAAATCCACATCTCCAAACCTACCACCTCATTTTGCCACCTCATCATGACCTAGACCTAACCCTAAACTAACCTAATTAAGACCTATAACTTGGTCTACATCCACACCCATGACTAATTACTCCTCACCCGCACCAAAACCAACCTAATAATGACTTGACCAAGCCCACAACTAATCCCTCGAGAGAAAGGAGGGAAAGTTGGCTATTTTACTAAAAATATCCCACTTTGACTTAACCGACATCGGCCCTACTGACAAGGCCGCCATTCGTAACCGCCATCTGCCCATGTAAATGATCTCCCCACCAAAAACAAAGGATCCGAATTCATTTGCAGGCATCCGGAATTCACTTGCAGTAGAGACAAGTGAAGAAAAGAGAAGAGTTTGCAAAGAAGGACATCGAGCCCAAGATTGCAACTGAGTAACTGGATCACCTTCACACTCGTCCAAGCATTGGAAAAGTTAGAGGATAGCTTCATCAGCTCACCTTTGGTTATCGGATCATCCTACCTCGAATCTAGCATTCACACGCATTTCTCGACTTGAATCTTCATCAAAGAACTAGTAAGTAGTGTTTTGTACATTTCTAAACACCATTTCTTGAACTTTTGATTCATAGTAGTTATAAGCTCACTCCTAGATCTCGCTATTTGCACAAAGACTCTACACCTAACCTTCATCCATACATCCTTATATTACCTAAGATAGTTTTACCATTCTTTGAGTCTTCCCCATCACCTCATTATCCTCCCCAACCATCCACCAGTCTTAAAAACCCCATAACCACCCTACAATCAGCCTCTACCTAGAACCCCCTAGATAACTCGCCCATATTGGTGTGCTTATCCCCTCATCGACAACGGTTCTCTAACCGCGTATCTTGCTATCCAAAGGACCGGCATTAGTCACCGTGACAAACCATCCTTTCACCTATTTGTCTCCTCACAACCTCGCATCTAGCCTGGTCCATCTCGTAACTCTGACTCGAACATATCCATAACCAAAGTGACCAAACAAACGAAGCATGACATACTATTTAGTGTAGTTTAGTCTCTATTGCTTTTAGTAATGAGATACCTAAATCGTGAGTTTGCAATAGCTTCTTTATTACCATCTCGCATCAATTTGTATTGAAAGGGGAACTCGACCACCTTCGAAAGGAAGTCTAATATTTCCCAGGCCCAAGGCGGTTCCCTCATTTGTTGTCTAACTAAAATCGTGGTCTTGTATTCTTACTGCAGGTAGTCCTTCCTAGACAAAAAGGAGTTCTTCGTGAATCGATCTGATCTCTCTCTACTATGACGCGCGCACCCTCCCAACATTCAACAGGTATTCCTCCCACCCTACCCTTATCTATTTCTCAAGAGAATGAAAGGATAGAAGCAACTCTATTCTAAGAATGGAAACATTCTGTGTGAAAAATTTTGGCATGCCCAGTGGGACCCTTTTCGGGTTTCTTTCTTTCTTGCTTGCTTTCATATAGGGAGCACATTTGCTATTTTCATCTTCTAAATATTCACAAGATATTTTGTTATTTTGGTAAAAGAATTTTTTTCTTCCTCATCTTTGCTTTAGTGAAATTCATCTCCTTTGCTTCATCGAATATCATTTTCGATTTGGGTTTAAAACACGCGCATCACATTTTGCTTTCTATTTTCAATTCTAGTGAACATAGATTAAGTAACAGTCGTACATGTGGGTGTGATATCCACGGTATTGATGAGAAATTAATCTTACTTTCACCGCACAACACATACCAAATCACATCATAATCAACACAACAGCTCAAACATCCCCCTTTTCCCACGGTATTCCTCTACCCAATTGAGGTAACCTTATAAGCCAAAACAAACTTGACATCTCCCTTAGGTCTTTTGTTTAGGATTGACATCATCTTGTGTCTAAGGCATAAGCCCACAATAATTAAAACTAATCCTAGGTTTAGTCTCTTGATTTGCTTGTGCATCTTGCTTGTTTTTAGTTCTCGCTTTCAATGTCATACATCTGTTTCAAAGATCACTTGTAACAGTTTGGTGGGTATACTAAGCATTGTTAACCCCAAATCAGCAGCTTCTTACATCTTCTCTTTGCTTTCATAGTGACCGACACCGGTCATTTTCTACCGACATCGCTTAATCGACCGACGCCAAGCTACTGATCGACCAACATTGGATATAAGACCGATATCGGTTCGTCTTTCATATTCCAACAAACCAAAGAACCTACCAATTCCAACATTTTGTTGTTGTTTCTGTTCCTGATAGATTGAATCCTGCTATGTACTCTTGTCCATGGTTGTTATCACTCGAAACAAGCCGCAACCATGGTTTCACATGCCTGTTCCGTGCCTTTTCCTGAATCACCCCCTTCACATCCTATGGGGAATCCTACGGACACCAGTGATGTTCCCAAGATCCCTGTAGGAGATAAGGAATTTGCCAAATTTTTGGATGCTAATCCTAGCGCCGTACAGTACTATTTGTCTCATACCCCTGACCGTACACCCGATGGTCAACTCCTTGTTGGTATGCCTATTAGTATAGCTGCTCACTTAGCTCCTTCCCCACCTAATAACTCCGCCTTACCTTCTTCATCCTTAGCCCCATCTCCCAACTCAGTGGCTTCGGGGGTTCATACGGCATAGATTGGCTTTCCTTTGGTTAATCTGGGGCCCATATCATTACCGCCGACTGCTCCTACCTCATCTCTCTCTCACAGACAGCATCTTTCATAACTTGCTCTCTACCATCTATCCACACGAGTTTTCCCTCCCAAGCTCCACCCACCTTTTCATTTCCACAAACTCATCCTAAGGGCTTCAACATCTTATATAGGACAACCTTATTCACCTCCCCAACACATTCATCATCATTTGCCTATCAAAAGTTAACCCCACCATTGTCTAAGAGTGGCCCATGGACCAATCCTCCTCCGTTTACAACAACCGCACCATCATCTCATCCAACCACCGATTTAATCAAACAAATGATGGACAAGATGCAAAATCTAGAGGCTTCTGCTTTCGGTGAAGTCAGTAGCACCGACATATGAGCAAGTTTTTCGGGAGCCTATTCATCCTTCTTCCGTCCCCTTCATTCATATCCTCCTCAATGGGAATTACCAAAATTTACTCGCTTTTAATAGTAAGGAGGATCCTCAACAACACTTACGATCATTTAGACATGCCTCGCTATCCGATTGCTCATGACGATGCCTTACTACTCAAGCACCTTTCCCATGTCCTTATCAGACCCTCCTTAGAGTGGTACAGTGCTTTAACCCAACACTCAATCTTCTCTTTTAACCAATTATCCCAATCTTTCTTGGATCATTTCTCCATTAATATTGCCAAGAAAGTATCCATCACCGACCTCTATACCATCCGACAATTTGAAGACGAATCTATCATGAGATTTCGTTGGATGATGGCGGGGCCTCATCAACCAAATTACTTATGCCTTGCCTCAGTGAACTCATCGAACTCTTTACGCGGCCTCGCGCTAAGCACATTTCTCCTACCCTCCAAATTCAAACTTTCCACACCTTTGATGAGGCCTTTACTATGGCTCAAAACTAGAGATTCGAGCCTTAGAGGAAGAGAAATTGAGGTCAGTGCAACAAAACCCTAATTTCGAACCCAAGAATCCACTAATAAACCCAACACCACCGATTATCACGCATCGATCGCTTTCAAATCAAAAGGAGCTATACACGTGGTGATGGTCAAATCCCAAGCACCGCTCTAGTACCTCACAAAACCACCTATAAGTATAAAGCCGAGCCCATCAATTACACTCCCTTGGGAGAAACTTATGGTGTCATCTTGGAAAAATTGCTCAAAGCAGAGCTATCACCTTGCCTCCCGTTAAACCTCACTCCGGTTTGATTCCACCCGTGCTATACCTTCTTGGTAAAAATAAAATGACTTCGTAACTTCCACCGCGGAAGGGACACAAATCCACGAAAACCGCAAGATGTTGAAAACATAGTGCAGAAATGGTTGATGCAGGGATATAACCTCGATAATCCTAATGCCCCTGCTAACCGAAATTTGAAAATATTCAACAAACCATTCCCAAACCACTCATCTAATAGTAACATAAACCAAGATATCTTAGCCGAGGAGAGTGTTCATGAAATCCATGTTGTTTTTGACTCCCAACCAAAAGCTTCTATCGAGGGAATTCTGAATCAAGCCTCGTCATTAACGCAGGGATCCGCACCCGCTTCACCACCATCAAGACAAGATGATAACCTTGCCATTCCTTTACCCATAAAGGAATTAACCACCCAGAGTTCTCTTCTCACGAATGAGTCTTCTTACACCACATCCCTGCAAGATTGTGAGCGGATGTTATCTAACTTATCTATTTCCCAAACATCTCCTTCCATCACTCTTGCTGTAAAAGAAGAAGGCTCACCACTTTTTCTGTCATCCTTAGAAGAGAAACCCCTCGAACCGACATCACCAAATTCTTTAATCATGACGGATCCCCTTAAACATGCCCTCCTACCTATTAGTTCTTCATCGCCTAAATATTTTCAGCGACCGGTTAACCTCTTAACACCCATTGATACAACGTCTCATTTACCCCCTGTATCACACCCACAGTGGACCGGAATCACAACCCACCTCTCTTCCACATCTAAGTTCCAATTCACACCTGAAGATTGTCATCCCCGAAGATGATGACGAGTCTTATGGGAGCGTTTGAGTACACCATGCTCTACTCAAATGCAGATGACCGATCTAGATACCTTTACCATATACCCGAGGTGTTTACAAAAGCTTAAAATCCCTATGTCCTCATCTTCACCCCCTCATCTCTACCAAATATCTTATCCACCTCTATTAACCAAACCAAACCTTCCCTATGCTTGGGACTTCACCCATACTCAGCCTTAACACACCCACCTAAACGGTTAGTTTTATCCAAAAATAAAGCCATCAATCCACCTAGAGACAGACCCAATCTCCTCAAGTCCAATCTATGCCTCTGTCACAACTAAAACCCTCACCGTCACACCTACCTTCTATATTGGGACCTCACCCCTCCACCTTGCCTCAATACATCATACCTCCTACGTTTTCTTTAAAACGACCTGCACCTTCCGCACCCATACAGAGATCCATGGGTGTATCAACACCATCACCCCAAATAGCCGGTCCACCTACCAACCCTAAACAAACTCGATCATCAAAGGATTTGTTTACTGTCACTCCTCTTTCCCCATGGTTGTTTCCTGCCACCACGTCATCTATGACTTCATCATCTAACCAGCTAAACATGACTTCTGCGCCAAAGAAGCCACGCTTAGTTACAACCAATCATCAAAACCCCTTGTCTAAACCACCACCCGTACGAACCAACCATACCCAACCATTACCAAAACCCACCCAATCAATAGCCTCATCTTCCTCTGACTTTGACCCGCTCAAAGGATCTTACGCCAAGATCCTTGATATGTTGGTGGAGAATGCAACCATTTCCCTACCCCCACTTAGACCCTATGATCCATCTAAACCTCGACCTATAGGTTATGATGAGTCTAAAATCTGCGCTTACCACCGCACACCAGGACATGATGTAGAGGGATGCAAAGCTTTGAAAGCCATACTTCATCACCACCTCTCTCGAATAGAAAGGTTAAGAAAGACAACTTACGAAGGAGAAGCCTTTAGCTTCACTCCCCTCTCCTATACCACCCGTCCCCACCTCACCAAGAAATATCATTATTACAACCCCACCTCTCGAAGACAATGACTTATCCCTACCATCTTCCTCCTCTCATGTTCACGAGATCAACATGATTAGCATTGCTACTCGAGGGTAGAAAACCAATGGGAAAGCTAAAGAAAGCACACCTGTGACCTCTCTTCCTCCGTCCACCATCCCGATCACACCACCACCTAAAGTGGTTATTCATGGACCTGCCTACCCCGTCTCTGATGGAGTTACCCACCGTACCATGATCAAATAGCTTCACCAATCACCTGTAAAAATGACACTGTATGATCTCATTCAAACCTCTGAATCTCATCGACAAGCTCTCATTGAAATCCCTCAAGGGATAGAGGTCCTACCTAACGAATCCTTGCCCATTGCCTCCATTTTAACACCTAATCACGTTGCTTCTCTCACCAAACAACCTACCTCCCCAACCACTTTTGTCCTGTACAACAACCATCACAGTTAGTTTCTCTCGAAGATGAAATTGTCGACTTTGGTGCGTAAGATCCCGACCCTACTCTTTTCATCTCGGCTTACGTCCGGACATCCAAGTATGTCGTGTTATGATTGATGAGGGTGCTAGCTAAAAATCATCTCTTCCAAAGCCTTCCAATAAATGAATATCCCTTCTAGTTGCATGTGTGCCAACCCCACCATGTTGCGTTTATTCAATGATGCTATTACTTCTACTTTAGGCACCGTGATCCTTAACATTCATGGAGGGCCACGTACCTTACCCAAACTCTTCTATGTCCTTGAGGGAGAATTCTAATACAACATGTTGTTAGGCTGCCCTTGATCCGGCTATGGGATGTGTTCCTCCACCTTACATAGATGCATAAAATTTGAGAATCGGGGAAGTCCTACACCGTAAAGCCGATGCTCCCCCTTCAAAACCTGCAATATGTTATATCACCCTAATGATGTGCTTGTACCACCAAGGCACCCATTCATCCAACCCAACCATCTACATTAACCACACCTCAACCATCCACCTTAACCGCATCTACACCTTCAACCAATGAAACCTCCGCCGCAAATACTACTTCCTTCCCCGCGAACAACATCCCAACCTCGATCCCTTGGTAGATGTTTTTCAACGCCTTATGATGGGGGAGTATTTCCTATATAACTTTAGCACTTTCCATACCCCACAGAGTATGGACAGCTACATGCGCATCCTACCTACGACCGTCGTGGGGGAGGTGATCTCCTACGACCACCTAATTACCACACCAATCTAACATATGGGGGTGTCGATATATCCTTTGTCACCCCCGAACCTCCCTTGGTGTGGTTCCCTTCCAATATGATTTCAATATCTAACAAATCATTTTTTCACCCTCACCTTCTTACTCGTGCTTGGAAAGGTTTTGGTTTCGGGCTTTATGAACAAGGCCGACATACAATCATTCCCGTGACTACACGCAAACACAAAGATCATCGTGGTCTTGGATTCTCTGAACCACCTACACCGAAGAAACCGCATATCCTTGGTATCCAGGAAGATGACAAAGTCACCCCTTCCGAACCATCATCACCCATTTTGCCATCGTCACCACAGAGTCGATAGACCCTAATCTATCCCTCCTAACTTTTTTTTTTTTCATAAACGCTATCTCCTCGGGTCCTCTCACTTATCAATGCGATAATGAAGACCCATCTTCTCTTCCCTTCTATATCCGGACATGATCGAAGAAGACTCGCCTTCAATTAATGTTGTTGAGTGCCGGAGATGACGACTCCATCCTCACTTACCTCGGTGCGGATGACTCTTATATTCAACACGCCTTACCATCTCAAACTCAAACCATGTTAAATGAGTCGATTATAGAAATCAACATCCACACGCAGAGGACGATCCTCACATTATGAAGATCGGACAATCTCTAAATGCATCAGAACAAACTACCTTCACTACCTTCCTCCGTGCCCGCAACCAAGCTTTCACTTGGTCCTACGCTAACATGCCAGGAATCGATCCTGACATTGCTGTCCATAACATTACTCTGAAACTTGACTCCAAACCATTTAAACAGAAACTGAGAAAAATGCATCCACGCATTTCCCTCTTGGTCAAAGAAGAGCTTCAACGACTCCTTTATGTTTCCTTCATCTTACCTATTGACTATCCTCAATGGATTTCTAACATCGTACCTATTACTAAAGCAACAGGGGGACTTCAGATATGTATGGATTTCCGGGACCTTAATCTCACTTGCCCAAAGGATGACTTCCTCTCCCAAGTATTGATCAACTTGTTGATCTCACTTCGGCCATGAGATGCTTTCTCTCATGGATGGCTTCTCGAGATACAATCAAATTTTGGTAGCCTAGCCGATCAACATAAAACCGCCTTCATAACTCCTTGGGAACCTTCTTTCTATCGTGTCATGTTTTTTGGCCTTAATAATGTGGGTGCGACTTTATCGGGGGCTATGACTTACATTTTTCATGACATTATGCACACTATCCTCGAGGATTATGTCGATGATCTTCTTGGAAAATCTAAACATCGCAGTGAACATCTCTAAACGCATCGTTTTACAAACTACCTTCACTACCTTCCTCCATGCCCGCAACCAAGCTTTCACTTGGTCCTACGCTAACATGCCAGAATCGATCCTGACATTTCGTCCATAAACATTACTCGAAACCCGACTCCAAACCAAGAACAAAAACCGAGAAAAATGCATCCACGCATTGTCCTCTTGGTCAAAAGAAGAGCTTCAAACTCCTTTATGTTTCCTTCATCTTATCTATTAACTATCCTCAATGGATTTATAACATCGTAACTGGCTACTAAAGCAACGGGGACTTGATATGTAACGGATTTCGGGACCTTAACCTCACTTGCCCAAAGGATGACTTCCCCCCCAAGTATTGATCAACTTGTTGATCTCACCGCAGCCATGAGATGCTTTCTCTCATGGATGGCTTCTCGGGATACAATCAAATTTTGGTAGCTCCCACCCGATCAACATAAAACCGCTTCATAACTCCTTGGGAACCTTCGCTATCATGTCATGTTGTTTGGCCTTAAGAATGCAGCGACCTATCAACGGCTATGACTTACATTTTCATGACATTATGCACACTATCCTTGAGGATTATGTCGATGATCTTGATCTTGGCAAATCTAAACATCGCAGTGAACATCTCGATGTTTTAACCATTATTTTCGATGCTCTCGTTACAATACTTCGTGTTCATCTTCAACCAAAGAAATGTGTCTTTAGTGTCCTTTGGAAAACTCCTTGGTTTTATCGTCTCTTTTGTGTGGCATCGAGGTCGATCCAAACTAAAGTCAAAGCTATCCTAGAAACTCCCCACCCACTAACCTAAAACAATTACGTAGTTTGCGGAAAACTCCAATCTATCTCGGCATTTCATCTCACAACTCTCGGATCGATGTCAACCTTTCCATCATCTCCTTAAAAATGACATTGTCTTTCAATGGAGCAAAGAGTGCCACCAAGCCTTTGAGGCTCTTAAATCCTATCTCTTGTAGCCACTAGTGCTTATCCCACCTCGTGACCATCGCCCTTTCTACCTTTACCTTTCGCCACCGACCATGCTATAGAGCCATGCTCACACATCATGACTCGAGCATCGAGAACAAGCTAATCGTTATTACATAAGTCATGACTCTTGGTGGATTACAAGACTAGGTATACACATGTATAAAAGTTGTGCCTAGCCCTATCATTCGTGGCCACCAAACTCGACACTACCTCCCGAATCACAAAACTTTTGTCATCACCAATGCAGTTACTCCCATCCATTATACGTACGCCAAAACTCATCTAAACCAACACATCACCCGATGGCTTATGCTCCTCTCCGACCTCAACCTTGAGTTTTTAAACCAAAAATCAATCAAAGGACAAACTATCGCAGACCAACTAGTGGAAGCCCCTTTACCCGGGGGAAAAATTTACCAATTTTACTTTCCCGATGAACTCATCGCCACTCTTTCACTCAATCCAGGCCTATAGGTGAGGAGTCGTATCCAATGACCCTCTTCTTCGATGGATCCAAATGTCGCAGTGTGGCGGAGGTTTGGCGTTATTCTCATTCCTCTTGACACTGAATCTATGCCTCTTTCATTCCGGCTTGATTTCCCCTGCATGTTGTAGAGAGGATGGTAAGGTGGTGGGGTAGGTCCAAGAAGTGTACGCATGTTGAAATGCAATAGATGACTAAGGTACATGATTCGTTGAGCAAACCAAAGCAATGTATAGGCAAAGGTCGAGAGTTTATCCAAACAAGGGTGATATAATCCCAGTTGTATCCAAGGCATAGGAAGTAGCTCCGGGGTATATAATGCAAGGTAAGTGAGGGCGAACGTTTAGGCATGTTCGGCAAGCCAAATGGTTGGTTTGTTTGAGATAAACGTCACGGTCTAGGTCTCAGGCAAAGTTGGTCGACGAGGATCAAGTCAAGGACCCTAATCATGCTAAAACACGAACAGGTGAGCTCGATTGCACAAAAGGTACATGATGGATGGACAAAATAAAATGTCGATTGTGGGTATGGTAGTGAAGTGAGGCAGTCGGCCGGGTCGGGCCTAGTTGTTGGGTTACGGCCTTGGGTCGGGCCGGATGGGTAGGGTGAGGCCTTGGGTCGGGCCAAATAGGTAGATTGAGGCCTTGGGTGGGGCCAAATAGGTAGGGTGGGGCCTTGGGTCGGGCCAAATAGGTAGGTTGAGGCGTTGGGTCGGGCCAAATAGGTAGGTTGAGGCCTTGGGTCGGGCCAAATAGGTAGGTTGAGGCCTTGAGGCCTTGGGTACGTGAGCGTCCCGCATGTGAGGGTGATTACAGCGGAGAGGATCGACTACGGCCGTTTAGTTCGGGCAGCTCCAAATGCAAGTAAATGAGACAAGAAGATTGTTAGCGGTTGCGAGTCACGAGCGAGACTAGAGGCTGGAGTCCTCCATGCGAGAGGGCGTATTCATATGTTACGGAGGAGAGATGGCAGCATCAGATGGGGCGGTACCAATAGCCGTGGTACCTTTGAGGCAGAGAGGCCCTGGCGAGAGGGGTCGACGATCACGATCATCACCTAGTTCGGGATGAGGCGTGAGGGTCTCGAGTAAATGTTAGCAGGTATAAGAATAAATAAGGATGCCGACTGCGTGTCGATGATAGAGAAGATGTATTTGTTTAACATCTAAATACAATCGAATATGTATGTTGATTTGAGTTATGATAATAATAAGATTGTTTGTGTTTTGATTTTGGTGTTTTGAAAAAGGATAAAGAGGGCTGTGATTAAATAGAAATACACAAAAATATTTATATTTACCACACATGATAGGTTATGATAGGGGATGGTCGAGCTAACCTTGGGAGACCCCATGTCTCCGAAGTGCTGCCTACATAGCCCATTGCACAAAGCAAGGAGGGGCCTCAGACCGATGTAGTTCTCCCTTATGATCAGGGAGGGGTGAATTTAGGCAATTTGGTATGGTTTAGGCAATTGGGTGGTTGGTAAAAATATTAAGATTGGTAAAGGTAAGGTTGATGGTGTTGGTAATGAATTGGTGATGTTGTAAAAGGTATAAGGGAAGCGAAGGTTAGCCTACCCAAGTAGAAGGGAACCATGTCCTGATTAAGATCAACACATAATCCTAGATGCGAGGCAAAGCGAAAAAGAGTGCTCCGTAGGTGAAAAGAGCTAAACAAACCACACAACGTAGAACGAGCTTGAAGCCCTAGGTACCGTGCATGTAGCGAAGTCAATAGGTGAAAAGAGTTGTATGATCACAATATATCGAGTGTACATTACGTCCCTTGAGTTGGAACAAATGGTGAGGTGAGATGGATGATATAGCCGAGGTACGGAGAACTTATTACAAAGTGAGCATTCGACGAAAGAGAACCTACCCTAAATAGACAAGTCCATGACTTTTGAATGAGGCTTTTCTTTTATTGAATGTAGACTCGATCGATGGAAGTCTACAAGGATATTAATTGTATTATTCTTGAGGTCTTCACGAAGCCGATCAATGCGAGAAGCTTCGATAAAGGCGATGTGTATAGTCATGTCCTTCGAGGGAGCAGTCTATTTATAGTAGCAGATATGATTGTAATGCATAGCTGTCCTTCTGGGAGCAGCTTATCATATATAATAGCAGCAATAGTTCGGCATATAGTTGTCCTTCGAGGGAGCAGTCTATATTTAATTTAGATGACTAGATATTCATTTGGCGTGAAGCATCTAGTTTAGTAGGAAGTTTGACTCAAGAAAATCCCATAAGAATACGGCTTATTTTAATATTTTGAAGTCATGGACTAGACTAAAAAGGGGAAGGCTTCATCAAGGGGAGGTGAGGATCAAACTATGTGAGCTTGATTTTATTATGAGGTGTAGGAAACAAAGTGTATGTAGCGGTAAATGAGCTCAAGGGACGAGCAGTAGGTAGATAAGAAGTGATATAGCACTAGATTCAACAATAGAATGGTCGAAGATGCAAGGCGTTAAGGGGTTCAGGCTCAGTTTACCATTAAGCGAAGCTAAACGATAAGTGCCTGATCCATAGGTGTGAGTGATTATATAAGGCCCAATCCAATTGGGAGCAAATTTTCCACGTTTGCTCTTTTCTAGTTTGGTGACATGTTGATTCTCTTTGAAGACAAGATCACCAACCTTAAAGGTACTCTCATGAAGTCGCTTATCATAAGCACGTTTGATGCGTTTTTGATAGATTTGAAGGTGATCGAGAGCTGTAAGACGTCGTTCGTCAAGAAGCTCCAATTGGGCTAACCGCTCTTGGTGGAAATCATCGTTGGTGAGAATATCCCAAGAGATATTCTAAGGGAGGGTATTTGTACTTCGAGAGGCAAACGACCTCGGTACCATATACCAAAGAAAAGGTGTGGCATTAGTAGAGAGGCACGAATGCTAGTACGATAAGCCCAAAGGGCAAAGGGAATGTGATCGTGCCAATTTCTTCCGATTCATTGACAACTTTCATGAGGATTTTGGTGAGGTTTTATTAGAAGATTCACCACCATTGGCCCATGGATAGTAAGGCGATGAGAAACTAAGTTTGATACCAAAGTTGTCACAAAGGTTTTGTAACAACTTGTTTTTAAAGATTTACCATTATCTCGTTATTAGGCGATGAGGAATGCCAAAACGATGAGATAATGTGATGGTTAATGAATTCGAATTTTTTTCTTTTTTGATTGAAATGAGTGGAATGGCCTCCACCCATTTTGTGTAATATTCGGTCGCTGTGATTATCCAACGGTGACGTTGTGAAGAGGTCGGGTGAATCTCACCAATAAGGTCTAAACCCCATTGTGAGAAAGGCCAAAGATCTCGTGCGACCTGCAGCGGATGGCTAGGAGTATGTTGAAGGTTGGCATGTTGTTGACACATAACACAACGCTTAACATATTCGTAGCAGTCGTTATTGAGAGTAGGCCAATAATAACCAAGGCGAAGGATTCGTTTGGCCACGGCAAGGCCGCTAAAATGTCCACCACAAATACCGTCATGGACCTGTTGGATGGTATGAGTGGCCTCCGCGCCAGTTAGACAGCGAAGGAGGATGCCATCAAAGCCACGTTTATAGAGGAGTCCCCCCATGACAACATAATGTGAAACACTTTTAAGAAAAGCACGTTTTCCGTTACTAGTAAGGTCAGGTGGGAGGACAGAGATTGTAAGGTAGTCATGAAATTGGTGGTACCATCCCGTGAATTAGTAGACACGGTATTTATCATACAAACTACCGGGGTTGAATAGGATGGGGCAAAAGTTGTTGGACCACGATGAATAATTCGTAGTCGGTTAAGCAAGGCGGAATTTGCGAAGGCTAAGCAAGCCATAGTATCCATGGGTTTGTTAGTGGAGCGGGGAATGGTTTGTATAGAATAGTGGGTAAATAAGGCTAGAAGTGAATCCACGTAGTGTTTGTATTTTTGAAGTTCCTCGTTTTTGCATTGGTAGATGCCCATAACTTGATTGACTACCAATTGAGAGTCACCAAAAATGTTGATAGATTTGATACCTAAGTGTAACGCAACTTGGAGACCCAGAACAAGGGCCTCGTATTCCGCTGTATTATTAGTGCAAGGAAATCAAGTCGAAATGAAAGAGGCATAGGTTCAGCGTTGAGAGGAATGAGAACAACGCCAGCTCCTCCGCCGCGCTGGCATTTAGATCCATCGAAGAAGAGGGTCATTGGGTACGACTCCTCCGTGAGGGAAAGAGTAGCGATGAGTTCGTCGGGAAATGTGAAATTGGTAAATTGTTCCCTAAAGGAGCTTCCGCAAGTTGGTCTCTGTGATGGTTTGTCCTTTGATTGATTTCTGTGGAAAACTCTCAAGGTCGAGGTCGGCGAGAGCATGAGCCATCTAGCAATGCGTTGGTTCGGATGAGGTTTGGCGTACATATAATGAATGGGGTCCGTGTTGGTGATGACAAAATTTTTGTGATTCGTGGAGGTAATGTCGGAGTTTGGTGGCTACGAATGATAGGGCTAGGCACAATTTTTCTACATGTGTATACCTAGTCTCATAATCCACGAGGGTACGACTTATATAATAAACGGCCTGTTCTCGGCGTGCCGAGTCCCGATGTGCGAGCATAGCTCCTATAGCATGGTCAGTGGCGGAAAGATAAAGGTAGAAAGGGCGGTCGTCCTGGGGTGGGATAAGCACGGGTGGCTGTAAGAGATATGTTTTGAGGGCTTCGAATGCTTGGTGACACTCCTCACTCCATTGAAAGGCAACGTCCTTTTTTAGAAGGTGATGAAAAGGGTGACATCGATCCGAGAGTTGGGAGATGAAACGCCGGATGGATTGAAGTTTACCCTGCAAACTACGCAATTGTTTGAGGTTCTTGGGTGGGGGCATTTCTAAGATAGCCTTTACTTTAGATGGATCGACCTCAATGCCACGCAAAGAGACGATAAAACCAAGAAGTTTTCCCGAAAGGACACCAAAGACACATTTCTTTGGTCAAGACATACAGAATGTAATATTGCAACAAGTGATCGAAAATAATGGTTAACACATCGAGATGTTCACTGCGATGTTTAGACTTGCGAAGAAGATCGCCGACGTAATCTTCAAGGATAGTGTGCATAATATCATGAAAATGTAGGTCATCGCCCGCCGATAGGTAGCACCAAAGATTCTTAAGGCCAAATGGCATGATATGATAATGTAAGGTTCCCAACGAGTTATGAAGGCGCTTTTGTTGATCGGCATAGGCAACCAAAATTTGGTCAGATCCGGAAAAGCCATCCATGAGAGAGAGCATCTCATGACCTGCGCTTAGATCAACAAGTTGGTCAATGCTAGGGGGGAAAGTCGTCCTTAGGGAAAGCGAGGTTAAGATCTCGGAAATCCGTGCATATCCGAAGTCCCCCCGTCGCTTTCGTGACAGGTACGATGTTAGAAATCCATTGAGGATAGTCAATAGGCAGAATGAAGGAAACAGAAAGGAGTCGTTGGAGCTCCTCTTTGACCAAGAGAGCAATGCGTGGATGCATTTTTCTCAATTTCTGTTTGACTGGTTTGGAATCGGGGTTTAAGGTGATGTTATGGATGGCAATGGTAGGGTCAATTCCTGGCATGTCAGCGTAGGACCAAGCGAAAGCTTGGTTGCGGGTACGGAGAAAGGTAGTAAAGGCGGCTTGTTCTGATGAGTTAAGGGATTGTCCGATCTTCACAATGTGAGGATCCTCCTCCGTGTGGATGTTGATTTCTATAGTAGATTCGTTTAGCATGGTTTGAGTTTCAGATGGTAAGGCGCGTTGAAGATAGGAGTCGTCCGCCCCAAGGTAAGTGAGGATGGAGTCGTCATCCTGGCACTCAACAACATTAATCAAAGGCGAATCCTCTTCGATCATGTCTGGATACAGAAGGGGAAGAGAAGATGGGTCCTCATTATTGCATTGATAAGTGAGAGGACCTATGAAGATGGCATTTATGAAAAAAAAAAAAATTTAGGAGGGATGGATTCAGGGTCTATAGATTCTCAAGGGTGATGATGGAAAAGTGGGTGATGATGGTTTGGTAGGGGCGTCTTCTTCTTCTAGATACAAACGACAGAGGTGTCTCCTGTGTAGGTGTTTCGGGAAAACCGAGACCACTGCGATCATTATGTTTACGGGTAGTCACGGGAATGAGTGTATGTCGGCCTTGTTCGTAAAGGCCAAAACCAAAGCCTTTCCACGCCATGCAATGAGTCAAGAAGGTGAGGGCGAAACGACGATTTGTAAAGTATTGAAAATCGGATTGGAAAGGAACCACACCAAGAGGAGGTTCAGGGGTAATGGAGGATGCGTCAACACCCCCATACGTTAGGTTAGTGCGGCAATGGGGTGGTCCGTAAGAGATTATCTCCCCACGCGACGGTCCGTAGGTGGGATGTGCATGTAATTGTCCATACTCCTGCGCGGGTAGGGAAAGAACTAACGTTATATAGGCGGTACTCCCCTCAGCAGTAAGGCGCTAAAAACATCTACTGGGGGAATTGGAATGTTAGTTGCGGAAGGGAAGTGGTTTTGCGATGGTGGTTTCATCAATCAAGGCATAGGCGCGGTTGAGGTGGATGGTTGAGGTACATTTGAGGAGGATGGTTGGGTTGAATGTATGGGTGTCTTAATTGGTATAAGCACATCGTTCGGTGGTATAACATATTACAGGTTTTAAAGGGGGAGGGTCAGCTTTACTGTAAGACTTCCCCTCGTACTCAAATTTTATGCATCTATGTAATGTTGAGGAACGCATCCCATGGCTCGGATCCAAGGACGACCCAAAGAATATATTATATCGAACTCTCCCTCAAGGACATAGAAGAGTTCGGGTAAAGTGCGTGGTCCTACGCGAATGTTGAGGATCACGGTGCCTAAGGTAGAAGTAATAGCATCATTGAATGACCGCAACATGATGGGGTTGGCACACATGCAACTAGAAGGGATGTTCATCTGTTGGAAGGCTTTTGAAGAGATGATGTTTAGGCTAAAGCGCCCCGCCAATCATAACCCGACGTACTCGAATGTCCCGATGTAAGCGGAGATGAAAATGGCAGGTCGTGGTCTTCTCGTACTCAAAGTCGACAATTTCATCTTCAGAGAAACCGACTGCATGAGCTTGCAGTGCGAGACGTATGGTTGGGGCATGGGTTGTTTGGTGAGAGAAGCAACGTGATTGGTTGTTAGAATGGAGGCGACAGGCAAGGTTTCATTAGGTAAAACCTCTATCCTCAAGGATCTCAACGAGAGCTTGTCGATGAGATTCAAGTCTCAATGAGATCATATAGTGTCATTTTACGGGTGATTGATGAAGCCGTTTGATCATGGTTCGGTGGGAAACTCCATTAGAGACGGGATAGGCGGGTCAGCGAATAACCACTTTAGGTGGTGGTGTAATCGGGATGGTTGAAGGAGAAAGAGATGCCGCAGTGTGTTTTCTTTCGCTTTCCCATTGTTTTTCTCGTCTCGAGTAGCGACACTAATCATATTAATCTCGTAGACACTGAGATGAAGAAGATGGTTGGGATAATTCATGGTCTTCAAGAGGTGGGGTTGTAATAATGATAGATCTTGGTGAGGCGGGGACGATGGTATAGAGAGGGAATGGAAACTAAAGGTCTCTCCTTCGTAAGTTGTCTTTCTTAATCTTTCTATCCGGGAGAGGTGACTGCGAAGGATGGTTTTTAGAGCTTTGCATCCCTCCACATCATGTCCAGGTGTGCGGTGATAGGCGCAGATTTTAGACTCATCATAACCTGCGGGTCGAGGTTTAGACGGGTCATAAGGTCTAAGAGGGGGTAGGGAAATGGTCGCGTTCTCTACCAACATAGCCAGGATTTTGGCGTAAGATCCTTTGAGGGGGTCAAAATCGGATGAGGGTATTGGTTGTGCGGGTTTTGGTAATGTTTGGGCGTGGTTGGTTCGTACGGGTGGTGGTTTAGCCGAGGGGTGCTGACACGTGTTTTTCACTAAACGTGGTTTCTTTGGCGCAGAAGTTACGTTCGGCTGGCTAGATGATGAGGTTACGGATGACGTGGTAGCGGGAAACAACCACGGAGAAAGGGGAGTGACAAAAAATAAATCCTTTGATGATGGGATTGGTTTAGGGTTGACAGGTGGACAGGATACGCGGGGTAACGATGTTGTTATACCCTTCGATCTCGGTATAGGTGTAGAAAGGCGAGGTCGTTTTGAAGAAAACACCGAGGTAGATATATTGATGTAAGGTGGAGGGATGAGGTCCCAATATGGAAGGTGGGTGTGACGATGAGGGTTTTGATTGTGATAGAGGCACGGATTGCGTTTGTCTCCTAGGTGGCGGGGCGGGTTTATTTTTGGATAAATCGAGTCGCTTAGGTGGGTGTGTTAGACTGGGCATTGGTGAGGTCCCAAGCGTAGGGGAAGACTTGGTTAAGTTGAGAGAAGTAGACGGGGCATTTGGTAGAGGCGAAGGTGAGAACATAGGCATTTTAAGCTTCTGTAAGCACTTCGGGTATATGGTGGAGGCATCAGAATCGGTCATTTGCATTTGAGTAGAACATGGCCTACTCAAACGTTCCCATAGGGCCTGTCTATCTTCTGTGGAATGACAGTCTCCAGGTGTGAATATGAACTTTTGTACGGAAGAAAGACGGGTTGTGATTCCAGTCCACTGTAGGTGCGATACAGGGGGTAGATGAGGCATTGTATCCATAGATGTTAAGAAGTCGACTGGTCGTTGAAAAGATTTAGGTGATGAGGGACTAATAGGTAGGAGGGTGTGTTTGAGGGGATCTGTTGTGGTTAAAGAATTTGGTGATGTTGGTGTAGGAGATTTCTCGTCTAAGGATGAAAAAAGGAGTGGCGTACCTTCCTCTTGTGCGGCAAGAGCGGTAGAAGGAGACGTCTGGGAAATGGATAGATTAGATAACATCCGCTCGCAGTCTTGTAGGGATGTGGTGTAAGAAGACTCATTGATGGGAAGAGAAGCCTGGGCAGTTAACTCTTCTATGGGTAAAGGAACGATTTCGCTTTGGCTTGATGGTGGTAAAGGAGGTTCGGGCTCCTGTGTTAGTGAAGAGGCTTGATTCAAAATTTTCTCGATAGAGGCTTTTGGCTGGGAGTCGAAGACTGCATGGATCTCATGAACACTCTCCTCGGCTAAGATATCCTGGTTTACGTTACTGTTGGACGAGTGATTCGGGAATGGCTTGTTGAAAATTTTCAAATTTCGGTTAGCAGGGGCGTTAGGATTATCGAGGGCTATATCCCCCGCATCAACCATTTCCTGCACTATGTTTTTCAACATCTTGCAGTTTCTCATGACTGTGTCCCTTCACGCGGTGGAAGTTACAAAAGTCATTTTCTTTGTACCAGGAAGGTATGGCGCGAGTGGAATCAAACCCAGAATGAGGTTTAACAGGAGGTAAGGTAATGGCTCCTGCTTTGAGCAATTTTTCCAATATCACACCATATGTTTCTCCCAAGGGAGTGTAGTTGATGGGCTCGGCTTTGTATTTATAAGTGGTTTTTGGTGGAGTATTGGACGGTGGTTGGGATTTGACCATCACCGCGTGGACAGCTCCTTTTGATTTAGAAGAAGTGGACGCGTGAGGAGTGGTGGTATTTGGTTTATTGGTAGAATCAGGAGTTCGGAAAGTGGAGTTTTTGTTGCGCAACCGCAATTTCTCTTCCTCTAAGGCTCGAATTTCTAATTTTCGAGCCATAGTAAAGGCCTCGTCGAATGTACGGAAAGTTTGAATTTGGAGGGTAGGGGAGATGTGCTTAGCACCAGCACGTAAATAGTTCGATAAGTTCGGTTTGAGGTAAGGCATATGTAAGTTGGTTGATAAGGCCCCGCCATCGTCCAACGAAATCTGCGATAGATTCGTCTTCGAATTGTCGGATGGCATAGAGGTCCGTGATAGATACTTTCTTGGCAATGTTAATGGAGAAATGATCCAAGAAAGATTGGGCTAGTTGGTTAAAAGAGAAGATTGAGTGCTGGGTTAAAGCACTGTACCACTCCAAGGCAGGTCCTGATAAGGACATGGGAAAGGTGCGGAGTAACAAGGCATCATCATGGGCAATCAAATAACAAGCGTGTCTAAATGATCGCAAGTGTTGTTGAGGATCCTCTTTACTGTTAAAACGAGTAAATTTTGGCAACTCCCATTGAGGAGGATATGAATGAAGGGGGACAGAAGGGTGAATGGGCTCCCAAAAACTTGCTCGTATGTCAAGGCGCTACGACTTCCTGAAACGGAAGCCTCCAGGTTTTGCATTTTGTCCATCATTTGTTTGATGAAATCTATGGTTGGATGAGATGATGGTGCCATGCAATAGGGATGTCCTATATAAGGTGTTGAGGTTAATGGATACATGTATGGGAATGAAAAGGTAGGCGAGCTTGAGAAGGAAAGCTCGTGTGAATAGGTGGCAGAGAGTAAGTCATGAATGGAGTGGTCTGAAGAGAGATGAGATAGGGGCGGTTGGTGGTAATGATACGTGGGTCCAGGGTTAACCAAAGGAAAGCTAATCGGGTCGTATGAACCTCTGCAGTACTCGAGATTGGGAGATGGGGCAAGAGATGCAGGGAAGCAAGGCGGTATTATCGTGGTGGAGTGGGAGCTAAATGAGCAGCTATACTGATAGGCATACCTACAAGGAGCTGACCATCAGGTGTACGGTCAGGGGTATGAGACAAATAGTATTGTACAGCGCTGGAATTAGCATCCAGAAACTTGGCAAAGTCCTTATCTCCCACAGGAATTTTAGGAACCTCGCTGGTATCAGTAGGGTTCCCTATAGAATGTGAGGGGGGTGATTCAGGCAAAGACACAGAGCAGGCATGTGAAACCATGGCGGCCGCTTGCTTCCGAGTGATGACAACCATAGACAAGAACACACAGGAAAGTTTCAATCTATCAAGAACAAAAACAACCTCAGAATGATGAATCTGGCAAGTTGCTGGTTTGTCAGGGGCTGATGAAGACAGTAACCGATATCGGTTTACTAACCGGTGTCGGTCACAGAGAAAACGACGTCGGTCCCTTAACCGATGCCGGTGTCAAAAGTCTAGGATAAGAAGATATAAAAGGCTGCTAATTTGATTTTTAGCAACGTTGAGTATATTTATCAACTTATTGATCACAGAAGACAAAGTATGACAGAGAAAACAGAATTTGGAAACAAGCAAGAGGCACACGCAAATCTAGAAACTAATCCTAGGGTTAATTTTAGTTATCGTGGGCTTATGCCTTTAGACGTAGAATGATGTCAGAATCCTAAACAAGAGACTTAGGGGAAATGTCAAGTTGTTTTGGCTTATAAGGTTACCTCAATCGGGCGGAGGAATACCGCGGAAAAAGGGGGATGTTTGAGATGTTGTGTTAATTGTGAAGTGATTCGGTATGTGTTGTGCAAAGTGAATGTAAAATTAATTTCTGTCAATACCGTGGATATCACCCCACGTGTACGACTTGTTACTTAATCTATGTTCACTAGAATTGAAAAACAACAGAAGGAATGCAATGCATGTGTTTTAAAACCCAAATCGAAAGTGATATTCGATGAAGCAAAAGAGATGACTTTCACTAATGCAGGATGCAAAAACAAAGCAAGTTCTTTTACCAGAATAATAAAATACCTTGTGAATATCTTTAGAAGAAGAAAACAGCAAGTATGCTCCCTATATGAAAGCAAGCGAGAAATAAAGAAAAAACCCAAAATGGGTCCCACCGGGCGTGCCAAAATGTTTCTCTCCGAATGTTTCAAGCCTGGGAATAGAGTTGCTTCTATCCTTTCATTCCTTTTAGAAACAGATGAGGTTAGGGTTAGGAGGAATACTGTTGAATTTCGAGATGGTGTGCGCGTACCGTAGAGAAAGATCAGCCGATCATGAGAACTCCTTTTTGTCTTGGAAGGACTACCTGCAAATAAGAACACAAGACCACAAGATTTTGATTAAACAATAAATGAGGAAACTGCCTTGGGCCCAGGAAATATAAAACTTCCTTTCGAAGGTGGTCAGTTCCCCTGTTAATATGAATTAACACAAAACACTTGCAAAATATCAATTAAATTATTTTGTTGAACTGGGTAGGGGGAAAGGCTGGTTTTCTGGTTTTTGATCAGAGGAACCGATGCCGGTTACTGATAACCGATGCCGGTTACTGATAACCGATACCGGTGGGTTCTAGGATCTTCTTGGTAGCTATGGTGTTTGTAATGGCTGGTTTTTGGATGGTATTAGGAAATGGGATGGTTAGAAGCAAAAGAATGACAGTTAGATGCAATGGCACGTTGGGTAGTGGATTCAGAAACGGATTTAGGAGCACTGAGATTCAAGAAGCATAAGAAATGTTATAACAAAGGACATGCAAGATGTGACTTACTGGTTTTGGCAAAGATGCAAGTTGATCTCCTTGGTTGTAAACACTTCTGGTTTCTTTACTCGTCTCTGCTCTGTCAAGTGAAGATCTGGACTCTGTTCCTCGCTCGCAATGCTCTCTGTTTATCCAAAAATCCTTTGACTGATCTCCAAAATGAAATTCTGATCCGTTGTTTTGGTTTGGGGAGCCCATTTACAGGGAACCGATGGCGGTTGCATAACCGACGCCGGATCGAGTAGAACCGCATCGGTTAGGAAAAAAGTAGGCTATTTTTAGTAAAATAGCCCACCTTCCCCGCTTTTCTCTCGAGAGATCAGGCTGCATGGGCTTGGTCAAGTGGCTAGAAGGTCGGTTTGGGTGCGAGTCGGAGGCATTAGTTATGGGTGTAGGTGTAGACCAAGTTTTAGGTTTTAATTAGGTTAGTTTAGGATTAGGGCTAGGTCATGATGAGGTGGCAAAATGAGGTGGCGGTGAGGTGATGGGGATTTATCAATTACAAGGTAATTAATAAATAATTGTGTAAGGTTTAGGTAATGAGGTTAGGTTTGCAAATGGGATGTGGGTCACAAGGGGTCGTAAGACACGAATTTGGTGTCTACACCCGCCTTCTTCACAACGTCACACGTTGGATAATCACGAAACCGAATATTACACTAAATGGGTGGAGGCCATTCCACTCATTTCAACCAAAAAAAAAAATCGTAGAGTTCATCAACCATCACATTATCTCTGTCATTTTGGTGTTCCTCATCGCCTTTGATAATAGATAATGGAAAATCTTTTCAAAAATAAGTTGTTACAAGACCTTTGTGACAACTTTGGTATCAAACTTAGCTTCTCGTCATTGTATTATCCATAAGCAAATGGTCAAGCCGAATCTTCTAACAAAACCCCGACCAAAATTCTCATGAAAGTCGTTAACAATTTACGGAAAAATTGGCCTAATCACATCCCCTTTGCCCTCTGGGGGCTTATTGGACTAGCATTCGTACCTCCACTAATGCCACCCCATTTTCTTTGGTATATGGTACCGAGGTCAGTCTTGCCTCTCAAAATACAAATACCCTCCCTAAGAATATCTCTCCAGGATATTCTCACCAATGATGATTTCCACCAAGAGCGGTTAGCCCAATTAGAGCTTCTTGACGAGCGTCGTCTTACGGCTCTCACCACCTTCAAATATCTCAAAAGTGCATCAAACGTGCTTATGATAAGTGACTTCATGAGCATACCTTTAAGATTGGTGATCTTGTCCTCAAAGAGAATCAACATGTAACCAAACTAGAAAAGAGAAAATGTGGAAAATTTGCTCCAAATTGGATTGGGCCTTACATTATCAACCACACTTACAGATCGGGCACTTACCCTTTAGCTTCATTCAATGGTAAACCTAAGCCCGAACCCCTTAATGCCTTGCATCTTCGACCATCTCTTGCATTGAATTTAGTGTTATATCACTTCTTATCTACCTTGCGTTCGTCCCTTAAGCTCATTTACCACCTCATAGACCTTGTTTCATGCATCTCAAAATAGAATCACGCTCACGTGGTTTTGTCATCATCTCCTCTTAAAGATGCCTTTCCCTTTTTAGTCTGGTCCATGACTTAAACGTATCAAAATAACACGTTCTCAATTATACAATTAGGGGATATTCTTGAGTCAAACTTCCTACAAAACTAGATGCTTCATGCCAAACGGACATCTAGACCTCTAAGTTATACATAGACTACTCCCTCGAAGGACAACTATGTGCAAAGCCGCATCTGCTACTATAAATAGACTGCTCCCTTGAAGGACAGCTATACAAAGTCAGCCTCTATCAAAAGCTTCTTGCATTGATTAGCTTCGTGAAGAGCTCAAGAACAACAAAATGCATATCCCATATAGACTTCCCGCATCGATCAGTCTATATTAAAATAAAATAAAATAAATAAATAAATAAAAGAATAAAAGCAAAGATTTTAAAGCACTTTTGAGTCATGGACTTGTCTATTTAGGTTTGGTTCTCTTTCGTGAATAATCACTTTATAACAAGTTTTCATACTTGTTGAGCTATACCATCCACCTCACCTCACCATTCGTCAAAGCAACAAAACTCAAGGGACGTGACGTATATTTGATATATTGTGATTATACAACTCTTTACACCTATCGACTTCTCGCCTATGCAAGATACCTAGGGATTCAAGCTCATCCTACGTTAATATGTGGTTTGTTTAGCTCTTTTCAACTACAGGACACTTTTGCCTCTTTTACCCGAATCTAGGATTATGTGTTGACCTTAACCAAGACACGGTTCCTAATACTTGGGTAAGCTCAACCTCGCTCCACCTATACCCGCACTAACACCGATAATACCTTACCAACACCAAAAACATTACCCTACCAATATCAAAATTTTTACCAACCAAAAATTGCCTAACCACAACCAAATTGCCCGAATCCACCTCTCCCTGGTCCTAAGGGAGAACTACATCAACTGAGGCCCCTCCTTGCTTTGTGCAATGGGCTATGTAGGCAAAGACTTAGGAGACATGGGGTCTTTGAAGGTTAGCTCGACCATCCCCTACCATAACCTATCATGTGTTGTAAATATAAATATTTTGGTGTATTTCTATTTGATAACACTCATCTTTATCCTTTTTCAAAACAAACATTCAAAACACAAACCTTCTTATCATTATCATAACTCAAATCAACATACATATTCGCTTTTATTTAGATGTTAAACAAATACATCTTCTCTATCATCGACGCGCGGTCGGGCATCCTTATTTATTCTCCTACCCCTATGAAATTCACTTAGACCCTTGTGCCTCCTCCCGAATCGGGTGATGATCGTGATCGTCACGACGCCGCTCACCTCGGCCTCTCCATCCTCAAAGGTGCCACTACGCTATTGGTTCCTTCCACTGATCTGCCAATCTCTCCTGTAACATATGAATACGCCCTCTCACATGGAGGAATCTTGCCTTTAGTCTCTCCACTGTGATCACGCAACCGCTAACAATCATGTTGTCTCATTCACCCGCGTTTGAAGTTGTTGAACTAAACCCTCGCAGCAATCTCTCTCCATTGTAATCACAAATGTCGGGATGATCGCCCTCTCACGTGAACCTCGCAGCTCGCTTACCCACCATAATCCATAAGCCTCTTTTGCTCCTACATCCATTACCCTCCGATCGGCTGCTATCTCTTCTCGGTCCTTCTCGAGATGTAGGCCGGGAGGTGAGAATGATGCCTCGGCGTCGATCCTCATATATGGTCTATAAGCCATGGGTATATCCCCCGAACAAATCCAAATTGTTGCACGCACGTGATCTAGAGGAATCCTCTCATATTCACTCGGCCTGTGCCCCACGATCCACCTTAATCGCTCTACACCCTCAAACCCTCACTATGTTCTCTGTCACCATATAGTTCCCGTGACAAGGCCTCCAATATGAAATGCAATCGTCACCATATCCCACACCTTCCTATAATACTCGATGTCATCCGTCACGGCCCGGATCTCGCCTCTTGTTCTGTCTGACCCATCATCCGAATCCTAACCTCTCGCACTCCTGTCTCTCTTTCCTAGATTGGTCGGCCTATTAGTCACACACACACAATGTACTCATAGGCCCAATAATGTAATAAGTATGCACAATCCAAAGTGTCATCCCGTGATTTCACCCGCAGCCCATAAACCCCTCGTATAGCTCCGCCGGATATGCAGTACCCATGCGAAAATCATGCTCCTTTCTATCATTTCCCAAATAATACACATCAATGCTTTTGAAATCTTCCCCATCCACCCTCGTAATGCATAATACCCCACCGCTATCATTAATACCACCGCCAACCTTGTTACCGTAGAGTGTACCGTATACATTATACCATAAGTGAATTTCAAACCTCACCAGTGTCAAATCTCGTGTAGTTGGACCAAATATCATATTATTGCTCTCACACCACGCTAGGCCCCGCTGGGATACACTGGGTCTTCCCGTAATTGGGAGCCTCAAAATTCTAAACACATCTTCTAATGTCACCGTTATCTCCCTATTGGTAGATAGAAGGTATTTTATTTTACTGATTCCATCTCTCAATCAATGCCTCGCAACATAGCATGATTGCGTGTGATTCATGAATAATAGCATTCCACTAACCCTACACATTTTATCAATGCCCATTCAGGTGGTGTTACATCTACTCGGACTCATGAAAACAAAGCCGGCACACTATCATTCATCCTCAACCCTGCCTCTGCCTGCATACATCAAATCAACAAACAACCATTCAATAAATCAAATCCCCAAGTGTTTTTTCTCACATTCTGGAATTTCATACAATAACCAATATCGGTTATAGATAACCGATACCGGTTATCTAACTGATACCGGTTACCTCTAAACGATGTTGGTCACTTCGTCGATCCTATACTGACCTATTTAAAAATACTACCTACGATAATTATTTGCTCGTTTACTCCTATCTGTACCTCTGACAAACATACCCAAAACCCACCATTACCTACCCCATAACACTCACCCCATCCCAAACCCTTACCTATCACCTTTTCTTTTTCATCTCTACCCACTTACCTTCTCTCATCCTATTCATAAAACATGCAAGAATTGAATTACAACCAAAAATTTTACCTCTTGGGATGCAAATAGCTTGAGGTGGAACCTGCTTCCCTCTCGTCTCGCCTATTTGGATGCTTCTCCTTGTTCAGCCATGTTCACCACCCTCTTAATATAACTTTCCTTTCCCTTCTTAATCTCATCCCACAATCACTTTACCTTTTTTTCCTCCTTATCACTCAATTCTCCCATGTAATTACCTATATAAGTTGTCAGCAGTGTATTTATTCTCGTATATAACTTGTGCATGACTCTAAAAATAAGAACTTAAGTTGCCTCCCAAGATTTTCTATTTTTAGAAAAACTTGTTTTGCATAACCGATATCGTTTACCTAACCAATGATCGGTCATGTAGCACCGACATCGGTTAGCTAACGATATCGTTCACATGTCTCCTTATGCTTAAACCTAGACCTTTTCTTTGTTTTTGTAAATTTTTGGTGGCGCCCTCTTCTTTTCCCTACATAACGACATCGTTATCAATATTTGTCATCGAATCCCATCAACACATATACATATCATCAAAATTTCATCAACATCATCTATATACATGTTTCTTTCGGAATGTTTCGGCTTACGGGAATAGAGTTGCTTTCTATCCTTTCATTCCTTTTAGAAATGAGCATAAGGTTAGGGCTGGGAGGAATACATTGAATGTTGAGATGGTGTTCGCGTGCACAGTAGAGAAAGATCGGAGTCGATGCAAGAACTCCTTTTTGTGCAGGAAGGTCTACCACTGCAAGTAAGAACACAAGACCACAAGATTTTGATTAGAAAATAAATGAGGAAACTGCCTTGGGCCCAGGAAATATAAAACTTCCTTCGAAGGTGGTGGTTTCCTACTAATATGAATTAACACAAAAGACCAAAATATCAATTAAATTACTTCGTTGAAACAGGTAGGGGAAAGGCTGATTTGGTCAGTAGTCGGGTAACCGATGCACTGGTCACTTTGTGCTAACCGATGTCGGTAGGGTTTAGGATCCGTGGGTTGGTTGTTTTGTGGGGTGTTTGTGTTGTTTGGTAACGTGTTATTCGTAAGGCCAGTATATGGGTGATATTAAGAAATAAGATGATGAGAGGGGTAGGTGAATGACATTGGATGTAATATACCACGCCGGTAGTGGATTCGGGGATGGATTTATAAGGGCTGGGATTCAAAAGGCATAAGAAATGTTATAATAGAAGACATGCAAGATGTGACTTACTCGGTTTTGTGAAGATGCAAGTTGATCTCCTTTCTTTGCTGCAAACACTTTTGGTTTCTTCACTCGTCTCTCTTTCGGTCAAGTGAAAATCTGGACTCATTGATCGCTCCCAATGATCTCAGTTGATTCAAAAATCCTTCGACCTTTGATTTTGGTTTGGGGAGCCCATTTTACAGGGAACCGATGGCGGTTACGTAACCGACGGCGGTCGAGTAGGAACCGGCATCGGTAAGGAAAAAGTAGGCTATTTTTAGTAAAATAGCCCACCTTCCCTGCTTTTCTCCCGAGAGATCAGTTGCGGGCTTGGTCAAATGACTAGAAGGTTGGTTTTGGGTGCGAGAAAGGGTCATTAGTTATGGGTGTAGGTGTGGACCAAGTTATGGGTCTTAATTAGGTTAGTTTAGGGTTAGGGCTAGGTCATGATGAAGTGGCAAAATGAGGTGGCAGGTAAGGTGATGTGGATTTATCAATTACAAGGTAATTAATAAATAATTGTGTAAGGTTTAGGTGATGAGGTTATATCATGCGAGATGAGATGCGGGTCACAGGGGTCGTAAGACACAAATTTGGTGTCTACAATACATTAAATTTCAAAACCATCGACAAAACACATGAGACATTTTAATATATACATCAAACCAATCATTATACACACCATGTGGATCAAACTCATCATCTATATATATATATCAATGTCAAAATATACAACTTGCCTCGCATAGGGCCTCTCTGTGATCTAAAAAGTACAAAGCCGGCATGCGCAGGCCACTGTCTCTGTCAAAATCTCGATCACTGGGCCTCGCAGAACTTCAGTATAAACTATACAAAATGTACTCGCTTGCAGGCCGGTATATACAACAAAAAATAAATAACTACATCCTCTGCGGGCACGCAGCCTCTATATACATACTCGGTTCACGCACTTGTCTATATCCAATAACAAAAACCCATCTCCGCTCCCGGATATCTCGAATCTCTCTCACCACCACCTCGGCCTCGTCCCTCGCTAGTCTCTCGTGGCTTCGCTCTCGCCTCCCCTCGTAACCAACCCACCACCGGGTGTCAGGGCCCCCGTGATCTCGACTCTGGGATGTCTTAGCTCTGTGCGCCACATATGGTTGATAATCAGCCCGCATTACCATCTAGCATGTCCCGATAATACAGCCTCCGCTCTCGCCTCCATATAATGGGTCCGTGCCACCATGGCCGGTGGGGCTGGTCCACGACTCCCAATTAGCAGGGCCCCGCTCTACTACACCACACTCCGTGCCGTGCCTGCGGTGCACTCGTACTCGCGCTTTGCCTACGGTGGTACATGTGCTGTGCCGTGGCGGTGCTCTGTGCTCTGCTAGTGCCTGTGGTCGTGTTGGTGCTCGCAGCTCGTGCTCTCGAGCTCGTGCCTCGGCTAATCGCCTCTATAAGCACCCCAATACAGTGCCTCGCAGCAATAAGCCTGCCTCGTAATAGTTACTGACCCAAGAGACGGTCCCTCTCCATTATCACACCACAAACTGCCAGTTATGGTCAGCCTCTCATGGTGGCTTGCCTCTCGACTCCTTCTACCACACCAAAATGCACCTATCACTTCCGGCATCATCCATCAGTATCATCCGTACGGTCTTCTCGCTACCCAATCTGGTCAATGGTTGTGGTGCACGTAGGGGTAACTCTACATCCTCCCTGCGCAGTCTGTGGGAAGGGAGGTGGCTCATCCCGTCATAAGCCCAATCGACGCCATACTCCTCTGTGGGTATCCGCTCATACTCCCCAAGTCTCATCCAACTATCCAAGATGTAGATGTCTGGATCCAACCAGTAGTGCTCGGAGCCCCTCCACGGAGATGATGGCCTCACCGTAGGGCCTCCATATAATATCAAGTGCGGTCCAAGCCCTCTAACATATGACGGTAGTATGCCACATCTCGTCTGCGAGCATTACTCGTGGGCTGGCCCATGACCCCAACCACCTCACGAAATCCATATCCGTACACTATCTCGTGGCCCTGGCTGCTGGGCAACCCCACTGGTCATATAGATGATATGCTCGTAAACCTGCCCAAGCAGATTGTAACAAAAATGTCGAACATATACCAAATCGCCTCATACGGCGATAACCCCAGAAGCTCTATATAGCCATTGCACTTGATACACCGGTGCCTGGGCATGGGCCGGGTATGCTCCTCCACCATCTCATGCAAAACTCCCATCAAAGCCCATGGGAAGTGGCCTCCTCTCGAGTCGGGAGGGTGAAGCAGTGATGCCAATCATCATCAACACAACAAGCCGTGTCTCCTCTCTGTCAGGTGTGCAATACATGTCACCGTAGGCAATGCTCGCATTGTGATATGTAATCAATGGGCTCCATCCCAAATACCTATAGGATGTTGTCCATCACTTTATCTCTATATCCACCTAAAACACCGCCTCACCTATGATTGCTGAGTCTCGGGGATGTGATACACATCCTCTAATGTAATAGTCATCTCTCTAGTAGGGATATGGAAGACATTGGTTGCCAGATCCCATCTCTCGATGAGGGCAACCATCAGGCTGTGGTCCCTATTCACAGCCCTATACCTCTGGACTCCACCGAGTCCAACCTCTCGCATGACAGCCCACCGCACCGTAGTCACATGTGGCCGCATCCGCCCCAATAGAGGTGGCATCCGATCCAGCATCGTCAGCTGCTGGCGTGCCTGCAAACACAACCCACTCCATCAGGCCTACCTTTTACAAAAACAACTACCTTAACCCTCTATACCCACTTACCCACCCAACCACAACCCGACTCTATAACACACATCTACACCCACCTATCTTACCCTATACATCTACGATATCCCCTTTACTTATCTCACACTCTACCAACCACCCCGATCTACTCTACCCATCTAACTATACCCCACCAATTTAACACCTCCTACTTCATACGTAACACATAATCTATCCTACCCGAACCAGCCCCAACAACCCCATTCCCCCACCCCAATCACCTTTCCTATCAACTCTACCTCCTCCCCCTTCACCCCCAAAAAAACAAAAACAAAAAAAAACAAAACTCTAACAACAAACAAAAACCACAAATTTCACAAACCTAACTCCTACCCATGTGACCAAGACGGTCACTCCCGATCGCCATCGGTCCCCCCAAGCACATTGTATGAGCGACGCGGGTTGACATATGACCGATGCCAATCTATAAATAAAGCAGCTTTATACAACTATTACGCATGGACCGATGCCGGTTGCCGCTTTGCTAGTGACCGACATCCATCATCTCCACCTCCGGCCGAACCCAAAACGCCCAAAACCTATTTTTTCTTATTTCTACCCATTTACCCACCAAAAAGACCTAAAAACTTACCCACCCCCGCCGCTTTTGGCCTAACTAACATACCTACCCACTCCATTTTACAATTTACTTTCATTTATTCATTATTTTATTACCTTTTGGATTCCTACCCAAAAACCCACATTTTAGTTAAATTCATTAAATTCACATAACTAGGGGTTGAGAGCCTACCAGTACGACTACATGTCGTCGTGGTGGGATAGGTGGTGGTGGTCCAGCTCTCCAACACCTCCGCTCCTCCGAGCCGTGCCATGGCTCCAAATCTCCTCCGCTAGGTCCTCAACCAATCAAACTCTGCGCCTCCCGATTGCTGGGGTCTACCAATCACTCACTCCTCCACTCAACTAATGCCCAACTCAGCCCACACACTCAACAAAATCAATTCAAACCCGAGACAAAGCTATATTGGTACTCAAATTTGACAATGTGACAATGACACGCCATATTTTTCTTTTTTATAGGTTTTTGACCTATAACCGATATCGGTTAGTGCATGCACTAAAACATCGATATCGGTCTTCTAACCGATACTCTGGTCATAACTAGCCGATATCGGTTACATGCCAACTTTACCATACTTTCTACCCTTATCCACCAATCTCCATTTTTCACCACATCACCTACCCCTAGCTTTCTTTAATAGCATTATTTTGACTTCATCGACCCAACTCACGGCCGCAACAAACCAACCAATCGGCCCGACCCATGGCCACAACCAACTAATAAGCCGGACCCAAGGCCACAAACCAACCAATTGGCCCGACCCATAGCCGCAACAAACCAACCAATGGCTCGACCCATGGCCGCAACAAACCAACCAATCAGGCCCAACCCAAGGCGCAACCAACCAATCCAGCCCGAAGGCCGCACCCAAACAATCAAAGCCGACCTACTACGCTGCAACTAATCAATCGGCCCAACTCACGGCCACAACAAACCAACCAATCAGCCTCGACCCACGGCGCAACCAACTAATAGGCCCGACCCAAGTTGCAACCAACCAACCAGGCCCCACCCAAGGCCACACTAACCATTAGGCCCAACCCACGGCGCAATGCAAACCAACCAATTGGCCTCGACCCACGGCCGCAACAAACCAACCAATCTACCCAACCCAAGGCCACACACAAACAATCGGTCGACCCACATCACCACAACTAATCAATCGGCCCGACCCAAGGCCACAACGAACCAATTGCCCGACCCACGACCACAACAAACCAACAAATAAGGCCTCGACCCAAGGCGCATACCAACCAATCTGGCCCGACCCAAGGCCACACCCAAACAATCGAGCCGGACCCACAACCACAACTAATCAATCGGCCCAACCCAAGGCCGCACCCAACCAATTAAGCCCACCCAAGGCCTCACTAATCAATCGGCCCGACTCGAGGCCACACCAATTAAGTACCTCGACCAAGACCCACAAATTACAATTTTATCCACCCATCATGTAGCTTTTTGTTCAATCAAGCTCACTGTCAGTGTTCTAGCATGATTAGGATACTTGAATTGATTAAGCCGACCAAATTTGCCTAGATCGAGACCGTGACGTTATCTCAACCAAACCAACCATTTGGCACGCCAAACATGCCTAAACGTTCTGTACCTTACCCGTTATATCCCCTGGAGCTACTTCCTATGCCTTGGATACTAGGATTTTATCACCCTTGTTTGGATAAACTATCGACCTTTGCCTATGAATTGCTTGTTTTCTCTTCAAATCATGTACCCTAGTCACACTACTGCATTTCAATGTGTGTCCGCTTCCTTAAGCTCACCCCACCATCTTACCATCATCTCAACACCATTCACCCTTTATCAACCCTATCCCACGATTTCACATCGCCTCAATCTATGATAGATTTGAGGGGGATTACCTATACCCTTAACCCAGGGCAATCACTTTATTAATTATCGAATGCGGCTTTTACACAAGACAAGCTACACGACAATAAGAGGCTAATGTAAACACCAATTTTGTGTCTTATGACACCCCCGTGCCCCGCATCTCATTTCGCAACCTAACCTCACCACCTAAACCTTACACAATTATCTATTAATTACCTTATAATTAATAAATCCACATCTCCAAACCTGCCGCCTCATTTCACCACCTCATCATGACGTAGCCCTAACCCTAAACTAACCTAATTAAGACCTATAACTTCCCATGACTAATTACTCCTCACCCGCACCAAAACCAACCTAATAATGACTTGACCAAGCCCACAACTAATCCCTCGAGAGAAAAGGAGGGAAAGTTGGCTATTTTAGTAAAAACAACCCACTTTGACTTAACCGACATTAGTTCCTACTCGATCAAGGCGTCGGTTACGTAACCGCCATCTGGTTCCATGTAAATGATCTCCCCAACCAAAAACAAAGGATCCGAATTCATTTGCAGCATCCGAAATTCACTTGGAAGAGCAGAGATAAGTGAAGAAAAGAGAAGATTTTGTAAAGAAGGACATCGAGCCCAAGATTGCAACCGGGTAAGCTGGATCACCTTCACACTCATCCAAGCATTGGAAAATTCGAGAGGATAGTTTCATCAACTCACCTTTGGTTTTCGGATCATCCTACGAACCTAGCATTACGTCACTACATTCCTCAGATTTGAATCTTCATCAAATAACTAGTAAGTAGTGTCTTGTATGTTTCTAAACACCATTTCTTCAACTTTTGATTCATAGTAGTTATAAGCTCACTCCTAGATCTGCCATTTTCCAGCACTCTACACCTAACCTTCATCCATACATCCTTGTATTACCCGGAAGATAGTTTTACCATTCTCTGAGTCTTCCCCATCACCTCATTATCCTCCCCAACCATCCACCAGTCTTAAAAACCCCATAACCACCCTACAATTAGCCTCTACCCAGAACCCCCTAGATCACTGCCCATACCGGTGTCGGTTATCCCCTACCGCGGTGGATTCTTTAACTACTGTCGGTTATCCAGTGGACCAAGCATTAGTCACTATGAATTCTACCTAAAACCATCCTTTCACTTATTTGTCTCCTCACAACCTCGGATCTAGCGTGGTCCATCTCTCTGCAACTTGAGTGAATGTATCCATAACCGGTGACCAAACAAACAACATGGCATACTTATTAAATGTAGTTTAGTCTCTATTGCTTTTAATAACGAGATATCTAAATCGTGAGTTTTTAGTAGCTTCTTTATTACCATCTGCATCAATTTGTATTGAAAGGGGAACTCAGCCACCTTCGAAAGGAATTCTAATATTTACATAGGCCCAGGCGCCCTCATTTGTTGTCTAACTAAAATCTGGTGGTCTTGTATTCTTACTTGTAGGTAGTCTTTCCTAGACAAAAAGGAGTTCTTAGCGCATCGATCTCGATCTCTCTCTACGAGTGCGTGCGCACCCTTCCAACATTCAATAGGTATTCCTCCTAGCCCTAACCCTTATCTATTTCTCAAGAGAATGAAAGGATAGAAGCAACTTTATTCTAAGAACGGAAACATTATGCGAAACACATATCAAAGTAGTGATGGTACACCACATAATTCATATCATTACCATAATAGATGGAAGGGGATAATGATGGAAAAATCATCTAAAGATATGATTATGCTTATAGGTGCATGTAATAAAAATAGAATGGGTGTAAGTTAAATGCATTTAGAGGTTTAATTTCTAGTTTACCATCAAAGGAAACTAAGCTATAAGCTCTAGACCCATATTTATGTGTGATAATATATGGTCTGATCTAGTTAGGAGAAAATTTTCCTCGTTGGCTTCTTTCTAAGGTAGTGACATTCTGATTTTATTTTAAAACAAGATCACCTATCTTAAAATCATGTTCGTTGACATGTTTATTATAAGCACGTTGGATACAATTTTGGTATACATGATGATGTCCAAGAGCGAGGCGGCACTTGTCTAACAACTTGAGTTGTATTAGACACTCTATTGATAATCTTCATCAAAAAGGAAGTTCCAAAGAAACACCCATAAGGATGAAATTTGAACTTTGAGAGGGAGAATGGCTTCAGAGCCGTAAACAAGAGAAAATGGAGTGGCCCTGTGGAAGTGTGAATGCTAGTGTGATAGGCCCACGAGAAAAGGGAAGTTGGAGATGCCAATTTCATCTGCTTGGTTGATAGTTTTGGAAAGATATTTCGAAGAGTTTTATTAGTGTCCTCACTTGACCATTAGTTAATGATGGAGGATAATATGGGAAGAAAGATAAGTTGGATCTTAAATGCATCACCGATTTTTTTAAGATCCTTGTTTTTAAAGGACTTCCCATTGTCCATAATAATTTTATGTGGAACACCAAAGTGGTAGATGATGTGCTGATATATAAAATTAATGATTGGACTAGATTTAGTAGAGGTGAGTGGGATTGCTTCCACCCATTTAGTGAAATATTCGGTAGTAGTGATGATAGAATGATGTTGTTGTGATGAACGGGATTTATTAGACCAATAAGATCAAGGCCCCATTGTGAAAAGGGCCATAGATCTTGGGTAGGTTGTAAATATTGGCTAGGAATACGATAAGATTAGAGTGTTGTTGACATCTTACACACTTCTTGACATACTCACAACAATCGTAATTAAGAGAAGGCCAATAATAGCCGAGATAAAGAACGCACTTGGCAACAGATAACCCACTAAAATTCCCACCACAGATACCATCGTGGACTTCTTAGATAGCTCTAGAGGCTTCATGGGATTGAAGGCACCAGAGAAGGACACCATCAAACCCACGCTTATAAAGAATATCACCAAGGATCACATAGCAAGTAGCACGTTGGATAAAAGACCTCCTATAATTTTTAGAAAGATCAAGAGGAGTGATAGATTTGGATAAATAATCAAAAATTTGAGAATACCATAGATCGATGAATTAGATTCAACCAGATGAATCTAAGGTATGTCATAGAATTTTTATTATGATGATGTACAATGACTGAAATTTTGGGCTCTTCCATTTTCCAAGGGATAAGATCCATGAGGATGCCATTATATCATAAAAATGATTAGTCAAATGAGGGATAGGTTGAATAGTGTAAGAATCGAAGGTTTTAATAAAACGATGAGAAATGTAGAGATATTTTTGTAGAATATCACTTTTACACTGATGCTCTCCAGGTGACTTACTTTATTATTAGTTCATAATCACAATAGATGTCAAGAATACATACACTTAGAAATATAACGGTTTCTAGTCCTAATACAAAGGCCTCGTATTCTCGCCATATTGTTTGTACACTCAAAATCTAATTTGAATGCTAAGGTGATAGAGGGCATCCCCAAGAGGAATGAGAACAATACCAGCCCCTCCACCTTGCTGGAATTTAGAACCATCGAGAAGAAAAGATTCATTTAAGGGAAGCATGATGAATTTGATTGATTGATTCATCTCGGGAAGTGATTATGAGGATTTTATGTATTAGAAGAGAGGATTTTTCTAATTTTTCAGCGATAAGCTTAACCTTAATTTCTTTTTTTCGAGGAATGAATTCTAGGTCAAATTCGGCCATGAGCAGAAGCCATCGGGTGATACGATCGTTGTGATATGGCTTATAATGCATTACTTTGAGAGGTTGGAAGTTAGTAACAATATAGGTTTTGTGATTAAGAAGATAGTGTCAAAGTTTTGATGTCACAAAGAAAATGGTGCAACACATCTTTTTCAGCTTCAGTATATCATGTTTCACATTCGTGAAGAGTACAACTGATATAATAGATGGCATGTTCGTATCCCTGGCCATCACAATGTGCTATCATAGCTCCTAGAGCATGATTGGTTACAAGAGATATATAAATAAAGGGTTCCCCTCATGTGGAGGTATGAGGACTGGTGGAGATAGAAGATATCATTTAAGATCATCAAAATCCTTTTGACAATTGTGGTCCCAATCAAAATGTGTGTCTTTTCGAAGAAGATGATGAAAGGGTTGACATCGATCAGAAATTTGTGATATGAAATGACGAACAGATTGGAGACGGCCTTGAAGACTGCGAATTTGTTTGAGATTGGAAGGAGGGGGAATTTTGAGAATTGCTTTAATTTTTGTTGGATCAACCTCAATGCCCCTAATAGATATGATGAAACCAAGGAGTTTTCCAATAAGAACTCCAAAAACACACTTTGCCGATTGAGGCGAGAGGAAGAAACAAATGAGACGTTAAAAAGGATTTCAAGGACCGAAAGGTGGTCACATTGATGTTTGGATTTTTCTAAGAGGTCATCAACATAGTCTTCTATAGTTCAATGTATGAGGTCATGGAAGATATACATCATGGCTTGTTGATACGTGGCCCCAACATTCTTCAAACCAAAAGACATGACACGATAACAAAAATTACCCCATGGGGTAATAAAGGATGTCTTGTGTTGATCTTCCGGTGCAATTAAAATCTGATTATAGCCATAAAACCATCCATTAAAGAAAGCATCTCATGTCCCACAGTAAGATCTAAAATCTAATCAATATTTGGAAGGGGAAAATCATCTTTAGGGCAAGCAAGGTTTAGATATCGAAAATTGGTACATATATGAAGCTTACCAGATGATTTAGCGATAGGTACAATGTTAGAAACCCATTGGGGATAGTCAATGGGGATAATGAAGTTGCAAAAGAAGACATTGCAACAATGGTATTAGGTAGTTTGATTTTATTTGAAGGTATGAGAAGAAATGATATTGATACTAGCACCATTGTCAATCATGGTTCATCGGATACATGTATCATTGATGTGAATTGTGATGAATAGAGGTAGATCATGCTCTTCCTGTGGTATCTTGGGGATTTCTGAACTCTCAAAAGACATGGTGGCAAATGTTACGAAGGCATGAGCTAGAGCTACGAAAGGGTTTGACTCATCGGATGATATCAGGGATATATTGTAGAATGTCCATAAGATCATGTTTGTGGTGTGGTGAGCTTTGAATGAGCTCATAAAGTGACATTTTAGTTGAGGCCTTATGAAGCTATTT
>CM031241.1:761545303-761607951 GCA_018340775.1 Taxus wallichiana var. yunnanensis
CCCTCCTCATCTCCGCCAGATAGAACTCTATAGAGGGGGGGCCCTCCTCATCTACGACCATACCTCGGCCAAAGATAGTATATACTTTCCTTGTTGATGAAGACTGGGATCTCTGCGTCCTTGCCCTGGTGCTACAGCACAGAAACCTGCTCTATCCGAGGTCTCACCTCACAATTCACCTATATAGTTTAGTTTCTTTGGCCCATATGGATTTATAGGGCCGTATATCTAGATAGGCTAGATACTACGACAGTGACTAGCTCCTCCATGACTCGAGCTAGTTAGTCGAGCTAGCTCCTCCATCTAGTCAGTCGAGCTAGTGCCTCTATCTAGTTGGTCGAGCTAGTTGGTGGAGATTGGTACCCAGATAGAGATCTTTGTGACTCGCCCTATAGATCTATATGGCCCCCTATATCTATATGGGGGGTTGGTATGACTTATATAAGTAATACGAATGGTATCGTGGTCCGCCCTATATATAGAACTGTGGTTGGTCCATATAGACTATAGGGGTTCGTGGTCCTGTATGATCTATCTAACGAGATTGGTCCGGAGTGGTTGGTCTAGAATGGGAGAGTGGTCTAGTATCGTGGTCCACTATCCACTCTATATAGATAGGGGATAGGGGTCGAGTGGTTCCCTCTATATCCATATGGCGTGGTCTAGTCTCGTGGTCTAGAATGGGAGACCATTCTATAGATAGGGCGTGGTTGGGAGAGTGTTTGGTCGAGTGGTACCCAGATATATGATATATAGGCGTGGTTGGTCGGGTGGTCCTCACTCCACTCGCCAGATGGACCATATCCATATACCATATAGAGAGAGGGGGAGGCCCCCTCTATATAGATATAGTGAACTCTACCATATAGATAGAGGGGGCCCCCTATCTATATATGAACTCTACCATATAGATCCGAGATCTATAGGGCCCCCTCTCTATAGATATAGTTACTCTATATCTAGGGCATGCGCCAGATAGATATATAGGGAGTCCAATCGGGCTGTGGGCTGTTCCCTACCTTTCTAATCAACCCATACCCATACCCACTTATATGTCTATGGGGCCGTCCCCGCCGATCCATCTATAGAACTCGGAGTCGATACTGTATAGTTGAAGCTGTTTCCCGCTCCCCCCAGAGATCTATATGGCCACTGGGTGGGGAATATAGAGTTTCTCCAACCTCCCCAGCGATTGGTGCGACTGCTCCCATATAGATATATAGGCATCATGGCAGATAGATATATAGGGCCAGGGTTTCGGGCCTATCCATCTATATATAGGGGGAGGGGGAGGAGCCGCTAGTTATGCTGCAGCCGATGCTGCTCGGGCCATCATGGAACCAACGGCGACGTCTATATAGAATATCGCCCATAGAGATAGATAGATACCCCACTGATTCCTCCCAACTAACACTCTTCCCCATGGATAGGGGCCCCTATCTATATAGATATCTCGGCCCATAATTCCACTCCAACCCCTCCCCCGACAGTTATATAGATAGGGGTCCGATATAGATATTGCTTTTCCGACTCCCGATCCCCTCTCTCTATATGGAGAGACCGCACCTATATAGATATATGGCGTGAATCCCCCCTATCTATATATATTCGCTCGCTGAGTATGTATGTATGCTCTCCCCTCGTCCGTCGAGGATCAAGCTGACTCCCTCCCCCCTCCATTTAGATAGGATATAGGGCCGATATATCATATCTATGGAGATGGCGTTGCGCCGGGGTATGTATGTATATATATCTTATCTGGGTGAAGATATATATAGAGGGCTCCCCCTACTCTATATAGGTCCTACTGACTTTTCGAGTGAGACCCTATATAGAGAACTCTTGCGGACATGACTGCCATCTCGGGGTGACCAATGCTGAGATAATAGAGAGGGTCCTAGGGAAGCTGACTTTTCAAGTCTTCAATATATAGATAGGGGGCGCCGACCCATCTATCTGGCTATGCCCGGGAGGCCCCCCTTCTATATAGATGAGGGCCCCCCCTCTATTCTATATGGGAGATAGGGCCATCTATCTATATCTGATAGGGATAGGGAGATATAGATATAGGCCTACGATCAATTCTATAGCTGGCTCTTGATTTCTCGATCGACAAACAACCTATCCCTATCTCCATAGTTAGTCTAGTCGGTTAAGAACTCAACCCCAACCAGATATGAATAGATGGCCCCCCCCTATAGATAGGATCTATAGGCGAAAAAAAGGATCATCTTATCACCCATCACCCGAAAAAGCCTTCCCCTTCCTCTAATCCAATCTGATCTAATAGGATCTAATCTGATCACACAACGGCTAATATAGAGGGTCCCTAGTGGAATGGGGAGGCGGCCCATATCATATCTATCTAACGCTATCCGCCTATCCGCCTCTGGCTCGGGGGGTTGGATCCCCAGACCCCTGGTTATGGGATATCCGGTTATGGGATGCCTATCCTTTATAGTCCCATAGTCTAGTTGGCACTCCCCTATCCATATATGGGGTAGAATTCTCCCAATGCCTACTGTATGTACCGGATCGCCCTATATAGAAGATGCAAGTGATCGCGGCGGGGGCGAGTTGTGGTGGACAAGGAGGACGGGGGGGTATATATATAGAATGATATCTACTCGTTGTTTAGTCGGTTCTGGATAAATGATCGGGTGACCGTGCCGGTCCATCGACAAGTTGACTTGACCCGAGGGCATAAATGACCTGACCCCCCTATCTATATATTTGTTTGCCAAGTTGATCCATCGGCGAGTTGAAAGGAATCCCGGCTGGATCGAATCCCAATAGCAGCCCCTCTGATAGTGGTGATCGAATCCCAATAGCAGTTGGAATCCCTCTCCCTTCAGCCGGGCATTTACCGACTATGTACATTTGTGCGTTATCAACAGGGCTCGACCTGGCCAGATCTCTGGGCTGCCCTACTATCATCCATTGGCTCGACTCCAACATGAGAGCGGCTCAACCTAGAGAGGAATGCCATACCCATACTATAGAGAGGGGAGGGGAGGGTGGGCTCGACCTAGAGAATCTATATATATAGGGCGGGCAGGTGCCATCTAGATAATTGCTGGCTGGTCTAAAGAACATCCGGCTCGACCTATGACCTCTTTATTGATAGGTCGAGTTCCTCTCCCCATATCTATAGAGGGGGCAGGAAGGAGCCATAGTTCAGATAGGGGGCCGGGCCCTCTCCCCATATCTATATAGGGGGCAGGAAGGAGCCTATAGACACAGGGGCGATGGCGGCCCGTCATCGGTACCCTCTCCCGCCCAATCAATAGGTCGACTAAAGGCCATGAGATCCGCGTAGTCTATATAGATAGAGTGCCCTCTACCTATGTCTACCCATCAATCGGTCGAGCAAACAGTTCTATATAGAGGGGGTGGCTCCCGGTTGGCCATATAGATATATAGGGCGCGCCATATAGATATATAGGGCCAATCTCCACTCCAATCAATAGGTTGGCCTGCCTGCCTGCCTATATACACAGGGGCCCTCTCCCAATCACCAATCAATGTCCCGGTCGAGCGCTCTTAAGAGTCCTCTCCCCATCGCCATATGGATATATAGGGTGCCAACTAGAACTAGAACTATCGATGCCCTCTCCCCCAGCTGAGCTAAGCTATATAGAGTAGGAGATATAGATATATAGGGCCATATATAGATAGGGGCGCCATATCTATAGGGTGCCAAACCAAATAGACTACGAGATATAGATAGGGGCCCTCCCCCTCCAGATATAGCCCTACCCTGAACTATCTATGGGCTATGGGGGGGCGGGGGAGCGCCCATATCTATCTAGGGGGACCTCCCCCTCCCCTGAATCAAATAAAATCAATATTACAGGGCCGGGCCCCTTCACCCTATACAAACAGAAGGGAGGGATCGTGGCCACCCGAGGCCATATATCTATATCTCTCTCTATATCTCTCTCTATATCTAGATCTCTCTGTGCGGTGGCCCCCCTTTCTCTCTATCTGTCGCATCTAGATATAGGGGGAGGAGGGGGAATCGGGGGAGCGAGAATAACTCTCTGCTCTGTGGTGATGATGGGGGCGTAGAGCTGATATGCCCAAAGTGTGGGTGCGGAGTGGAATCAATGGTATCTGGAGTCTCCTCTCTATCTGATCATGGGGTGAGGGGGCAGTTCTCTATATAGGGGAGTGAGATATAGATATATGCGTTTTCCATATCTGGAGGCTCGGGCCCCTCTCTGTCTCTATCTATGGGGGAGCCCAAACTTCCGGTCGGCTCATCGGGGGGTGGGAGAGTCTATAGATGTAGGGGGTAGGGGAGATGGGCCGGGGGTCGAGATCCTTCCTATCTGTTTCGAGCACTTTCTATCTCTCGGCCCGGTTGTATCACGTATATAATAGAAGGGCCCGTTGGCCCTCTACCTATATGAGTTCTCTATAGAGGGGAGCGGAGCCCATCTCTATATCTCGGAGCGGAGCAGATAGAGAGGGGAGTTTGGCCGAGGGCATATAGAATATAGATCTCCGAGTTGCCCCCCCCCAGATCTCTATCTATATAGAGGGTCTGATCGGACGAGAAGAGTCCGCCCCGGATCGAGAGACTAGTCTGCTGCCAAATCTGAACTATAGGGGAGACTAGTGTTCCCCCCTCCCCTCTCTATATTGGCTATTGGCGAGTCTCGTCTGCTGATCCGGAGTCTCGTCTGCGGAGAGAGAGCAGAGTAGCAACAAACGACATTGCAGCAAACAACATGGCAACAATCCGCCCTATGGCCAACTAAACTCCATATAGTCGAGGACTTCTATAGATAGGGTAGGGCGACATAGATTCTATAGATATGGCGACCCCCCTCCCCTATCCATATATTCAACCATCGGCCTACCTAGATTCATGATGAATGCCTACCCAGATTCATGATGCCTATATAGATATAGGGGGTGGCCCTCCGCTTCTATATGGTTTTGATGCCTATAGAATATATACATAGGGGGCGGTCGTATTGATGCCTATATAGACGTAGGGGTGGTCGTGGTCATTTCTGTATGCCGCCGAGATAGAGATGGCGATCGATGATAATACAATCATCTCCATCCGTCGGAACTCGAACTATATTCATTCGTTGGTCCATATGGATATATAGGCTATTCGTCATTATCTCTATCTCTCGGTCCGCCATAATAGAGTGAGTCGAGTCTAGATAGAGGGGGTCGCCATATCTATATATAGGGTGAGTTCTCTATATAGGGTAGTTCTAGGGCCGTTGCCTGCCATATAGATAAGAAAAGGTCAAGGTTGAGACCCTCCCCCTCCATATTATTAGATAGGGGCCCTCTGTTTAGATAGGGATATATAGGGTCGCCATCCATATGGCACCCCCCCTCCCTATATAGATTGAGATTAGATTCTAGATATGGCCCTATATATCTATATCTCCTACTCTATAGAACTGGGGGCGACTCTCTATAGTCCTCGACCGATGAAGGGCCGCCCTATAGATCTATATGGCGGTAGGCCTATCTATATATGGGGAGGATCTATATAGAACTGGGGGGAGGATACCACCCACCAGGCGAACATACCATACCAACTAACAGCATCCCTCTCTCTCTATGGTTGGTATATGGGCGCCTCCCAGATAGATGTATGGGCCTCTACTGATAAAGCAGGGAGATCCCTCTATCTATATGAGCAACTAAGATATCTCCCTACCCTACCCTACCCTACCCTACCCTACCCTACCCTACCCTACCCTACCCTATATATCTCTTCTCTTCTCTTCTCTTCTCTTCTCTTCTCTTCTCTTCTCTTCCCTATAGATCTGGATGAGGGAGATATGGGCCCATATCCAGTTCCGGGGAGCCCTATATTCTATCTACGCCGTCCAGTTTCGGTCGGAATGTATATAGTTCTCAGCATCTCATCTATAGTAGCGCAGTCGGCTATACATATATTCTACCGAGTGCCTGTCTAACTGTGGTATGAGACAGCTACCGTCGAGATAGGGGAGGGAAGATACGATACTATATAGACCTGACCTCGGTTCTCTTCCCTGGACTATACTCTACAGTGGGCCCACTCCATTCTCTATATAGCGGAGAGGGCCCGATGACCATATAGAGAGATAGGGCCTCTCCCCCATAGTCCCATATAGATCTAGGCCACTTCACAATATACTAGATCTAGGCCACTTCACAATATACTAGATCTAGGCCACTTCACAATATACTAGATCTAGATATAGATATATGGGCCCCCGATATGGGGTATGGTAAGGGTTTGAGGATTGAATAGTATATGCCCATCTCCATCTATCTAGAGGCAGAGGCGTCGGGGGCCGGGGCCATATCTCTCTATATAGGGTGCCGACCCGACTCTATATAGCTCCGGGTGGGCGATAGATCTAGATCTATATTATTCGCTGCGTTCAAGATAGAGTCTAGAGGGGGGGCGGCAATCACTCATGTCACGTGGTCGGTCGCCCTCTAGTGAACCCAAAGCGTCGCCATCCCATCAGGGGCGGGGCAGTTCAGGGGCGCCCCCTATCGGCTATATGCAGCACCGCCGCCATATAGCCGATAGGGTCGCGTGGGGGCACGACATCTATATCTCGACTGATGACTTTCTATATCTCTCTATGGGGGCCCCTATCTCTCTATGGGGACCCCTGTCTATATAGCCCTCTATATCCCGGGGCCCTGAACTCTATAACCGACCCCTATCTATATATATCTTATCTGGGGCCATCTCTCTATACTAGTCGGAAGGCGGATGCCCATAGAGAGAACTAGATAGGGCCCAGCTATATAGATCTGAGGAAGGCCGGGTGCCCCCTCCCTATAGACTCTATAGAGTCTGTCTATAGTCTGGCCGGGTGCCGGGTGAACACATCACATCACATCACATCACATCTATATAGGGTGGGGTGGGGTGCCGACTAGGGTTCCCATATAGAGAGAGATATCTATATATATAGATAGGGGCGCCCCGGAGATCTATATAGATCTATATATCTATATAGGGTGCCGACAGCCCTTTCATAGCTCTAATCCGTGATCGAGGAGTGGGGGTCCTCTGGATCTGGGATCGGCCGGGATCGAAATCGAAGATTGAATTGTAGAGTATAGGGGAGCATAGTTATAGATATAGGGGCCCCGGTCGGCCCTATCTATATATATCTGTATATCTTCTATCTAGTTAGGGTTGGCCCACTCTCTATATCTACCTCGGGCTCCGGGCTGGAGGGCCTCTCTATAGTTATGGTTGGCCTATATCTCCAGGGGCCCAGCTCCCAGCTCTATATAGTATATAGTCGGCACTCGCCATGGGCGGAGATCAGATAGAATATATGGGTGCAGCACTCGGATAAGAAACGGAGAATCCCAATCCATTTATGCTATGCGCCGGATGGTCTCCCTATCTATACTCGGCCCTATCTCCGAGATCTATAGAGAGGGGGGGGGCACCCCTATATAGATATATGGCAACGGATGACTGGGGACCGAGGACTCAAAACAATCTCCGACCCCCCCTCTCTCTAGGTTAGGTTCTATATATCTGATGAGGCTCTATCTCCCGACGGCCATAGCTGAGCTGGGCTCCCGACGGCCTACTGCTGGGCTGGGAGAGGCCCCCCCTCCCTATTCTATCTGATTGGCTGTCGATCGAGTAGCCGTATATGATAGGGGGGTCCCCAGAGAGATATATAGGCTATCGGGTCCCTATCTATATCTGGGTCCCCAGAGAGATATATAGGCTATCGGGTCCCTATCTATATCTGGCGTCCTATCGGGCGAGTGCTCTCCCGCGCTACCGCTACTATTATCCGGTCTGGTCCTACTATTATCTCGTCCCGTCGGCCCCCCCCCCTATATAGATTCTACGGGTACCTAAAGTAAAGGTCCTCCTCTCCCCCGACTGAACCGAGGACTGACTGATGAGAGTCTATATTCTCGGCCGTCGACTAAAGAATCTCCTGAACCGGACTGACAGATGAGAATATAGACTCTACTCTACTCTCATTAGGAAGCGGAAGCCCAAGATCTCTATACTATATAGGGCCAGTCGAAACGGAATGAGTAGGCCGGGGGTATAAGGCAAGGGTCAGTCACTCCGGCCCGATCTCAAGGCTTCAGAGGAACCAGGGAGATAGGGAGATTGGGTTCCATTGATCAGATTGATCCGTTAGCAGACTGGGCCCGGCAGATAGAGAGATTAGATAGGGCCCCATATAGAGAGATGTTAGCGTTAGAGATAGGGCACTCCGCACTCCGTCTCTAATCAGTGTAGTGTCGAGGGCATATAGAGAGATATGGGGCCTAACCTAACCCAACTAATCATAGATATGGCGTCCACCCCATATCTCTCTCCCTCGATCATATCACGTATTCAACCACCCGGGCCCCCCTCTCTATATATGTGCTTGCTCGCCCTATATAGATATATCTGTGAGATGAGTAGCTCCCTTCCCTCGACTTGCCCTGTCGCCATATATAGAGAGAAAGGGACCCTCCCCCCGCTTTCCCCATACATCATATATCTGGCCCATACATCATATATCTGGGAGGCGCCCATATATCTAGAGAGGAGTGCCCCATATAAGATTCTATATCTATATCTAGATTCTATATAGGGCCTAGAGATCTGACCAGATAGAATAGAGAGGGCTATCTGGGTAGGTTAAATGGACTTCCTACTGTTTGATCCCGGCCCTCTCTATTCTATCTGGACTTCCTACTATACTACTATACTCTATATGGCGATAGGATATATCTGCCCCGAAAAAAACTTCTTTCTTCCCCCTATGTTTAGATATGGGCGCCCCTATATCCAGAAACTGGGTGTCCCCCGGCATCCCGAACCGAATCTAGAGACAGATATAGATATAGGGCCGGTCTACAGAATATCTGTTTGGCCGGTCCCCCGATCCGGGACGTATATATACAGATAGGGGCGCTACGCATATATAGAGGGGGCGGTCTACTCTGTTTGGCCGGTCCTGTCAATATCCATAATCCGGGTCAGGCTATAGACTATAGGCCTAGCGAGAATCAATATAGATATATATGATATGGGGGCCCAACTCCAACTTTACTTTGTAGTAGTAGTAAAGGCGGCCCTATATAGATCTATCTATCTGCCCCATCTATCTGCCCCATCTATCTATCTGCCCCATCTATCTGCCCTGAACTATCTATCTGGGCGGGGCGGGCGCCTATCGGGGAGCCGGGCCCTCGTCCTACCGGACGAGTCCCTCCTCTCCCGCTGGCCGGGGACCCAGATAGCCAGATCTCTCTCTAGGGGGGCCCCACCAACTCTATCTGAGTACCCCATATATAGATAGGGGGCCCCTATAGATCTCTATGGCTATCGCCATATATAGATAGTGCCGGGAGCACCATATATAGATAGGGGGCCCGCCCCTCCGGATAGCCCCTCCGGATACCCTCCGGAGAAAATAGAGGGGTATCCGGAGGGTCTCCGGAGGGGCGGGCCCAGATATAGATAGGGGGGCCAACTAGATCTATATATATAGCCGCTAGCCGCCCCCATATATAGATAGGCCTCCCATATCCATGGATAGGGGTCGGACCCCAGATAGAGATAGGGGGGCCCGGCCCGACCCGACTTAGAGATAGTCGCCCTCGCCGGGGATCTATTGAAGTGCATTATAGATAGTCGCCCCATATCTATATGGATAGGGGTCGGTCGAGTCGAGCCCCAGTTCTCTATATAGGGCCGGATGCAGAAGTGAAGGTCGAGCCGGCGGATGCATGCCGATGCCCTATTGATAAGTATAGGGGTCGAGCCGGCGGATGCATGCCGATGCCCTATTGATAAGTCGAGTCCCGGATGCATGCCGATTGATCGATTGCCGGAGCCGGATGCAGCATATGCCTATACATCGGATTCCCTATGCCCTTATGATACCCGGATGAGCTATGGATAGTCGTGCATGCGGGCCCCCAGCCTAGATAGATCTATAGGGCGGGGCAGATGCAGTAACTGCCATATATCTATTATCTATATAGGGGGGTCCCCAGATATATAGATAGGGCGATCAACTGGCCGAGCCCCGATCAACGTCGGCCGAGGCCCGGGGAGGGCGGCCCCCCTATATATATATATATATATATATATATGGGCAGATAGATATGATAAGATATAGAGCCGGGGCAAGACCCTATAGTTCCCATATAGAGAGAGGGGGGGCGAGTGCCAATGAAACTATATACATACCCACCTTCCACCTATAGAATCTATATTAGAGGGTAGGGGGATCTAGATAGGGGGCTCCGCTCACCCCCTCCTATAGAGATTGTAGATATGGCAGATAGATATATAGGGTCAATCGAGTAAGGCCCCCCGAGAATTATCCCCCAGAACCTATATAGAGATCTGGGGGATAGAGAGCTGCCCCTTCCCCTTTCACCCGATCCGGAGGGGGAGGGGGCCCCTCTATAGAGTAGCAGATTATTTCTAGGGTAGGGGCCCCCCATAGACATAGAACCCATATAGAGAGAAGGGGGGCTCCCCTAGATTCTATGGAGGGGGGAGGATCCCCTATCCATATAGAGATAGAGGGGGGAGGAGGCTACTTTTGCATCTGGCCCCCCCCTATATAGAGATTAGAGAGGGGCACCCCGATCCGAGATAAGATATATTGAGCCGAGCCGATTTGTTGATCTTGACCCCGGCCCTGTATCTATATAGGCCACCATATAGATCTATAGGGCATTTGCTGATCTGATCGAGTGCCTTATGGAATATCTGGATTAGGTTAGATCATACCGATCTCCAACCGGCGTACCCGAGCTTCTCTTCCTTATTCCGTTTTCGCTTCCCTCCAGCTCTATCCATCCGGAATCTCCGGTGCCTCCAGCTTTATCTCCTCCAGCTTCATCTGGTGAGGAATCCCTGGTGGTCTGAAGCAAGCTATGAATCAGAATCAGGGGATGAAGGAATCAGGGGAATAGATAGGCTAGGCGATAGGCCTGAACTCTATTCTCTATTCTATAGTTACAGACCTAGATTCCAGTTAGTGATTCCCGTCCCCATATAGTTCTATAGAGGGCCCCATATAGATAGAGAGGGGGTTCAATGGGTAGTGCAGGGTTGAGGACTCCCAACTCCCATATATAGATAGGGCGATAGACTGTCATTCTGAGGAGCCCCCCTTCTCTCTATATGGGTTCTATGTCTATGGGGGGCAGACTGACTCCATTTCTGCTCTCTCCTATATAAGATAGATATCTATATCTCTCTCTATATATATCTGAACTCTGAACTCTATATCTGAACTCTGAACTCTTCACTCTGAAGTCTCTTCTATATCTCTCTCAGATATATATCTCTCTCAGATATATATCTCTCTCTCTATCTCGACTCACTCTTCAGTCTCTCTCTCTCTATCTCTCTCTATATCTATCTCTATATCTCTATCTTCACTCTATATCTATATCTCTCTCTATATCTCGACTATATTGATTGCCCATCTGCCACACAAGCTTAAGTCCTAAAAGGTGGCAGGGAGCACCTGACCCACTCAACACTCCGCTACTCACTATCTCCTATACCTCCTAGTTCTCGCATCGGTGTTTCACAAACAGCGAACCCGCTTTCCCAGAGATGGTTTTACCTTTCCCCTTTAGGTCTGGTCTCCGATCAGCAGATATCTATATCTAGATATCCATATCCCTCGACCCCTATCTAATCTATATATGGGTGGTTTGGAACTGAAGAGGCCCTATCTCTTATCTGGGCAACCAACAACCATCTAGTTTGGAAACCATCCAATCTTTAATTTCTCGTCCCAGATCCCAAATCTCTCTAGATGGGGCCCGGGCCAACCGGGGCCAATTCTCTCTATAGGGGGGCCGCCAGATCCCCCCCACCCCGAACTAGAGATTTAGATAGGGGGATAGGGCTCCCAAACCATAGAAGATAAGGATATAATAGAGAGGGGCTCTCCCCCCGATCGGGGAGCCGAGATAAGATAGAATAGAGAGGGGGCGGAGGGGGATGGATGGGGTTGGCATATTGGGAGATGGGCCAAACCCATATTGGTTATGGCACTAGCTATTGGTTTGGTTTCAGATAGAAGAGATAGGCAAACTAGATGGGTTGATATTACATACGTAATATCATTGCATTGGTGAGGGAGACCGACCCGACCTATTTGCCTGGCCTGCCGGTTTGATATGATCTATCAAACCACTCGCAGATATATAGATAGGGGCGTCAATAGAATAGTTGGCCCCTATCTATACGATTTCAGTTCGGAATGATCCCAGATTAGATCTATATGGTCGCTCGATACCATCTCGGTTGGGTTGGGCAGGGCCCCTATCTATATATAGGGCGCGGCGTATTAATAGATCTATCTGGGCCTATATCTATCTAAGCGGGATCAGCTGGATCGGCTGATGGTAGAGTAGAGAATAGAGGGTAGGCGAAGATAGATATATAGGGGCGGGGAGAGAAGGAAGGAGGGCGGGGGCCGCCCCCACCCCTTCCTATCTTATCTTATCATATCTATATGGCGAGGGTGTCCCTGCCTCCGGGCCGGCGCCGGGGGGAATAACCGAATGGGCGGGCGGTGTGCGGGGGGCGGCCCCCTATCTCTCTATGTGGATGAAGGGCTCGGGAGCCCGCCCCTCTCTCTCTATAGGGCGGTGAGGATAGACTGGAAAGTGGCTCGTGTCCCCTCGACGGCCCTATCTATAGAACAGAAGCCCCGAATCTGAAATAGAATCTATATAGCGTCCCAACAATCAAGCGGGCCGTGTCCCCCTCTACTCTATAGATGTCCGACCGTCTCGCCCGTGTGCCCTCTTCTCTCTAGATGGGGGGGCCTCCCCTCTCGTCCCGGCCGTCCCCCCCTCCCCAATATATAGCTGTCGGATAGGCACCGGCGCCCCGCCCCCGATTAGCTAGATATCCCTCCCCCCAGAATCTAATCTAGATGGAGGGCCCCTCTAGCTATATCATTGGCGACCCACCTCTCTATTCCAGAGACTAAACGAGAGGCCCCAACCCCCCCTCCTAGTTCAGATTAGATTAGATTAGATTAGATTAGATTAGATATATGGCGACCCCTGGGGCCCTGAACTCCCAGTTCTATATATATATATATATATAGGGGGGCCCCTATCTAGAATTCTCTATCTGGAGGGGGGGGGGGACTCGACCCCATAGCTCGTGGTCCACTAAGAAAACTAAAACCCATCCACCCCCCGCCCCGAAATCTAGATATTGGCCCGTGGTCGCTTTGATGGCCCTATCTCCCTATGACGATATGGGGCCGCCGGAATGAGCTCTGATTGAATCACCGGAATAAACCCATTGAATCACCGCACCGCTTCGGACGCTTCGGAACCAACCCCCACCCCATCTAGACCGGCCCGGCCCTATAGAGATAGAACTGCTGCGGTGCCCCGGTAGAGAAATTCTAGGCCTAGGCGGTTCAATGGTTCGCTACCGTCCCCTATCTATATATATAGGCATCTAGATAGATGGGCAGAGAGATGGGCGCTTCCTCTGCTCATCAATGCAATGCTCGTGTACTTTGATGATTCGGGAGATAATCTAATCGGGCCCTATAGAGTCTAGAGGGGAATCGAGGAGGAGCCCCACACTCTAGATATGGCTAATCTCATCTCACTGAGCCGGCGTCTAGTCGGCTCCGGGGCGATAGATCGAGGGGGAGGGCAGCTTCTGTATCCATTCGTCGAGCGAGTATATCAATCATTCCCCACCCCCCACTATACTCTCTATATGGGATTACCGGGGCCCCTATAAATTTTAAGGGCCCCTATCATTGCCATATAGATAGAGAGGGGGCGACCGGCCGCTCAATAATCTAGAGTTGGAGTTGGCACTCGGGCCTCCGATAGGGCAGGGCTCTATATAGTCTAGATGGGCTTACTCGGCACCCTGTATACAATATATGGTGCCCCCATCCCGAACTATAGGATCTAGGGGGGCCCTGCCCTTTATTTCTCTGGGGCGGCTATAGAGAATAGAATGGAATAGAATAGGCGACCCGATGGCCGGATCGGTACACATCCATCTAGATCCATCTATTCTCTACGTGATACGACCGCCCCTATCTATAACTAGAACTATACCGCCCCTATCTATAACTAGAACTATAGGATAAGATAGGAAGGGCTGGGGGTGGGGGCACTCGACTGACGCCCTCTATATAGATCTTGGATGCCGGGACCCCGGGACTACCGGAATACTCCCCCTCCAGATATAGCCCCTCTAAATTGCCCGGGGGCCCTCTATTCTATATGAGATATGGGGCACTCCCCCTGTCTAGATAGGCCCGGATCAATCAACCTACACTCCCCCTGGGCCCGAGATAGGGATGGATACCGGATCTACCTCCCTCTACCCTACCCCCGATAGGCCGATCGACCTATATGGACTATACGGTTATACCGATTTAACCCATTCCTGCCCCCCCTACCCCAGCCCATCGGCCGATCCGGTTACCCCTGATCGGCCAGACCCCTCACCGCTCCCCACTCCCAGCCCATGATACCCTCCCACCCATATCGGGCCCCAGATCTCTAATAGATCTATATCTATAGGGGCCGGGCCCCCTCAGACCTTTGGGGACGGCCGATCATCTGCCTCTTCACCTACCCCCTACCCGACGTGCCCCCAGCCGTGCCGGCACTCTCTTATAAAGCATTCAGAGGTGCGCACTCCCCCCAACCTCCTTATGTGCACGCCCGCCTGAGATTACGCCTACCCTACCCCTACTAATAGTCTCCGTCCCCGTCCCCGTCTCCGTCTCCCAACTGGCCGGACAGCCCTATAAAGAATTAGGGCACGGGTTCCTCCGGGCAGATAGGGGCCCAGGGTTCCTTTCCAGTACTCCCCCGTCCCCATTTAGTCACGGATTCCTTCTGTTTACTCCCCCCCCCTCGGGCAGATAGGGGCCGAGGGTCCCCCCTCTGTACTCCCCCCTTATATATATATGGGGAGAGGAGGGGGCGGGGGGACCCGGCGGGAGAGGAGCCCTATATTTCTATGGGGGACCCTATATATCTAATCTATGGAGGGCGCCCATATATCTATAAGGGGGTATCACGCCTATATAGTCCGATCTGACTATCTACAGGCGGCATAGATATGGATGATGGTAGATGGATGGCCCTGAACTCTCTATTCTATAGGCCATCCGAACTGCCACCCGGCCGACCCCTATCTAGATATATCTGGGGCGGGGGCGGGCCCCGGCCATCGGGTCGCCTATTCTATATCTATAGCCGCCCCCAGATAATAGATAGGGCGCCTCCTCTCCCGCCCGGCGGGCCCCCCCAGATCTATATTCCATAGGCCCCCCCATAGAGAAGAGAGTTCAGGGAGGGGGCTCCCCTCTATTCTCTGGGCCTATCCAGCCAGATCTGGGGTACTCCCCCGACGCCCCCTATAGATCTCTCTGGGGGCCCTATAGGCCCTACCCTGAATGAGACTATGGGGCCCTATCTATATATGGGGACCCCTCCCCTATATAGATATAGAGTTCAGATATAGATAGGCCCGGCCCCCTATCTCTATATGGCTCTAGTCCCAGGGGAGCCCTATAGATCTATCCGGCCCCTCCCCTATAGATCTTATCTCTCTGGGGGCCCGGCCAACGGCCCTATCGGGGACCCCTCCCCTATATAGATAGGCCCCCGGGTTGGGGCCCGATGGGCCGGGGGCCGCCCCTACCCTATATTAATAGGCCCCCATCGGCCCATCGGGGGGTCGAGGAGGGGGAGGGTCTCGACCGTAAGCCCTATACCCCTATCTAGAACTCTAAGATAAGATAGGAAGGGGTGGGGGCCCTATATATAGATCTATATAGATATATCTATATGGGGGCGAGAGCCCATCTATAGTTCGGGGTGTGAGCGATGGTATATAGAGTTTCATTGGCGCCCTCCCCCCCCCCCTCTACTATCTATTCTCTGGGGAGAGGGCATTTATCGACCGCCCGCCCACCCCATATCTAGATAGAGGGGCCTTGCCTATATAGGTGGAATTCGATTATCTAGGCGGGGCCATCTCTCTATAGAGTCGAGGGCCCCCATATAGAGATAGATAGAGAGAGAGATAGATAGATAGATAGAGAGATAGATAGGGGGCATTTCTGCTCCCTTTCTATCTCTATATGGCGATAGATCGACTCCCTCCTTCGTCGGGCCCTATCTAGCCCCCATAGGTCTATAGGCCCCATCTCTATAGAGGGGAGGGGGCCTATCTAGATAGGGGCGCCCCCCCACCCCTTCCTATCTTAGAGTTATAGATAGGGGCCCAGCTATAGAATAGAGAGTAGGCCGTCGGGCCCCTATCTCTATATGATCTGGGCATACCATATATAGATCTAGAGAGAGATCTAGAGAGAGATCTAGAGAGAGATCTAGAGAGAGATAGGGGCTCGCCCGACTCTAGTCTATATAGCCGCCCCCCCCCCCCTCCATAGAATAGAGGGGAGCCCCCCTCCCTATAGATCTTCTCTACTCTATGGGGCCCCCCCCCTCTCTCTATATTATATCTCGGCTCCCCGATCGGGGGGAGAGCCCCTCTCTATTATATCTTATCTCGGCTCTATCTGGGATCTAGGCCATATCTCCTATCTGGGGGGCCGGCGCCCTCGATTTTTTCTTTTTGCAAGTAGGACGAGGAGCGCTCGACCGGTAGCCCCCCCCCCTCTAGATTATCTGGGGGCGCTGACGTCAGGGCAGCGCTCGACCGGGCCTATGTCCTTCCCGTGTCGATCTATTCCCGTTCCCGGATACGGATCCTAAGAAAGCGCTTTCAGTTCAGTCCGGTAGAACGCGGGTCTCCAAAACCCGATGCCGTGGGTTCAAATCCTACAGAGCGCGAAGCCCTATACTCTATATCTAAGGCAGGTTACAGAGCGCGAGGTAAAGTAAGGTCGAGTCGAGTAGTTCAGTTCATCCTCTTTACTCCCATCACGACGCAGATATCTAGATAGGGGAATTCGATGAGTAGGAGTTGCTGCCTCCCCTTACTTACCTACCTACAACCCTACAACCCTACCCACCTACTTACAACCCTACAACCCCACTTACTCACTTACCTACCTACTCACTCCATATAGAGATATAGGGCTTGCTGGATGGCGGCCCCCAAGATCTGAACTAGCTGGCCCTAGATATAGATATGGGGGCTCCGGGGGGGATCGAGTTAGTAGGGCCCCCCTATGACGATATTCTATGGTATGGCCGACGGCATTTATGCTCGGCGGCGCAGATAGAACAAGATAAGATTCCCTTCCCATAGGATAGGGGGAGGGGGGGCTCTATATCTTACGGAATAATGGGCTTTAAAGCCATATCTCTATAGAGGGGGGAGATCGAGGGCCATATAGAGAAGATATCTAGGGCTATCTATACTCGATCTATATGGAGGGGGCCATAGGGGAGGGGATATATAGGCATATCTAGAAAGAGTTCCCCTCCCTCCTCCCCCCAGCATAGATCCTCCTGAGCATAGCAGTCTCTATATAGATAGGGAGATAGGGGCCTATCCCTATAGAGATAGGGGTGCCTATGCCCCATATAGAGATTAGATAGGGGCCCTCCTCGACCCCCCAATCCCCCGTCCTCTATATCTATCTGGGGGGGCCGGTCCCCCCCAGATAGATAGGGCCCCTATCGGGCCGTTGGCCTATAGAGATATAAGGCCCCCAGCCCAGATAGAGATATAGGGGCGGGGGAGTCCCTCAACCTATCGGTTGAGTTCCTCGACCCCCCCTCTCTATAGATGGGAGCCATATCTATAGAGGGGGGGCCTCTGGATATAGGGGCGCGACCCCCTACCCCCGGCCCCCGAGGCCCATCGGGGGTCCCCTATATTACCCCTAGGGGCGACCTCGACCTGGCGGCCGGGGCGCATATCAATATATAGGGAGAATTCAGAGTTCAGAGTTCAGATAGATAGATAGATAGATAGATAAAGAGATAGATATCTAGAGGAGGGCCTCGGGGCCGGGGGTGACCTCGACTTAATTAATGACCCCGGGGCCAGATAGATATATAGGGTCCTCGACCCCCCCCCCCTCTATAGCCCCCATATAGATCTCTATATAGATCTATATAGATCTATATAGATCTATATAGATCTATATATATAGATCTATATAGATCTAGAGGGGGGACTGGACTGTCGAGTGCCACTCGAAACTATATAGACTATCGCTCACCCCATATAGATCTATATAGGTATAGGGGCCCAGATAGATATATAGGGTAGGGGCCCCCTAACTCTATGGGCCTCCTCCCCCTCCTCGACCTTAATTTCCAAATGACCCCTGTATAGATATAGGCAGTCCCCCCCCCTATGACGATATGGGCCCTATCTAGATAGGGGGGGGCCTACATATAGATAGGGGCGCCCCCCCCCTCCTCCTTCTATTCTATATATATCTATATATATGGGCGAGAGAGGGTGGTATAGATAGGGCAGTTAATGACCCGCCGCCCACCCATTGCCTGCTATTATCTGGGTTGGGGACTGCCGGGGCGACCTCGACTCGAATTTCCCCGAGCCCACCCCATATATAGAGAGAGGGGCCGGTGGAGGTGTAATTCGATTCTCTATATTGGGGTGGGGGCCCTAGACCTATATAGGCGGACTGCCTAGGGGCCCCTCGGGGGTGACCCCGGGGCCGGATAGATCTATAGGGCTCCCCTGGGACTAGAGCCATATAGAGATAGGGGGCCCCAACCCCCAAGATCTAGAGGGTAGGCCATATCTCATATCTGGGGCGGGGGAGGAGGGCCCCGGCCAACGGCCTATGACGATATGGGGCACTCGACCCCCTCAGATAGAAATCTAGGGTAGGGCGCCCACCCCGAGGGGATTGGGGGGTTGGGGGGCCGGGGCGGCCGAGTGGGCTGGGGGGCCTAATACGAATAGAGAGGGCTATAGATACAGGGCCCCGCCCCTATATCCCTTCTCTTATCGGGCCCTCTCCCCTCTCTATTATATCTTATCTCGGCAATCTATATATAGGAACCGACCCCGGGAGGCCCGGGCCGGGGCGCCCCGCAGTCCGCCTATATAGGTCTAGGGCCCGCCAATCCCATCTCTCTGCCCCAATCCAAGCGAGATATATAGGTGGGGGTGGGGGTGGGTGGGCGGGCGGGCGGTCCCCTACGTAGATTAGATAGAGAATTATCTCCCGATGGTCGAGCCGAGCTATAGAATATAAGCCATATAGATCATAGAGTAGGCCCAGCGATCCGGCCGATAGTCAGATAGCCGCCCTCGATCTATCGGTCGAGCCGCTCCGCCTGCTCTATATAGGGATATCTATATCTGGCCCCCTATAGATAGAATAAGTATATATCCTATCCCCCATCGGCCGTGGGTCGGTTCAGTTTCTTTCCTTCGATATATAGAGATAGGGGGCCCTATCTCCTATCTCAGTGCCTATCTATCCTATCTCGGGAGCCCTTCCTTCTATAGATATGGCTCTAGATATATGGGGCCTTCTCTCACTTAGGTAGCGAAGGGGAGGGCCGCCCCGACTATAGATTCCCCCACTTGATTTGTTGAAGAAAGGTAGCGGGCCGCGGAGCCCCTATTCAGATATTGGGAGGGCCTATAGAATCAATCAATGGGGGTTATGTGTTTTGTGGGCGAAGGATAGGGCTGGTCCTGGGCCATATCTATATATAGGGTGGTTGTCCGTTGGCTGTATAGAATATATGGTATGGGGGCCCTATCCACCCATCCCCGTGGGTGCCCTATCTATCCCATATCTGGTGGTGGGTTCCGAGAATCAGTAGTTCCATAAGTTATAGGAAGCCTATCTATCCTATCCCCCGGCCCTATCTATCCTATCTCGAATCCCCTCTGCGAATCACTAAGTTGTCTCACTAGATGGATCACTCGAGAGGGCCCTATCTTCAATCTCAAGGAACCGAGTAAGTCAATCCGGGAAACCGGAACCGGGCAGAGGACAGAGATAGTCTCGCTGAACCAACCGAACCAAGATCTAGAGAGAGGGGGAGACTCGGCCCCTAGAATCAATAGGGCGGCTGGACTGAACCAACCGCCCTATTGATCCTAGGGGCCCGGAGTAACAGGAGCCCTATCTATCCGGCCCATAGAATAAAGAAATCCGGGCCTCCGTGACCCGGTCCCCGAGTTCAAGGATCCCAATGAAACTCAACTCTCTATATGCCACGCCCCGGTTTCCGAGATAGGGCTCGCTCCGGGCAAGATAGGATAGATAGGGCAGTCTGGAGATAAGGCAATAGGTGAAAGGAGCCCTACCTATCTATTCAGCGAAGGCCATCTATAGTTTAGAGAGAATTATCTTATCTTATCTTGGGGCAACTCGAGAACATGACAGGCCCCCTACCCTATACTCTATATGTAGGGGAGAATCACTAGATTGTTCTCTCCCTCTCTGTCTCCGCCCTACCTTGATAGTGGCGGCCGGCAACTATAGGCGAGGTAGGGGAGAGGTAGGGCCCATATATCGACACCCACCGGCCTATAGTTAGAGTAGGGCCCAGACCAGAGATAGAGATAGGGGCCCCCACCCACCCCTATCTATAGATCTCGTCCGGTTCTTTCTCTGACCCTATCTAGATATCTGGCAGTCCGTCCCTATCTCTCCTATCTGGTTGCAGGTCCGGTACATATAGATATGGGATATGGGCCGGATTCACAGATATAGTATAGGCCCGCCCCCCCTCCCCCCCCCATATAGAGAATTGAGAATTCTGGGGCAACAGAACAAGAAGATCCGGGACCCAGCCGCGGTCCGGGCTCCCCGGGTCACTTTGACAGCTATGCTATATGGAAGATCTATATAGAGGGCGGACCTAGCCACTATGATCTATAAGGTTGAGAGCGGATTAAGAGGTAGGGGGCAGATCGGGGGTCCGGTTCTGGTTCCAGGGGGAAGGCCATAAGGGATAAGAGGCCCTCCGGTCCCGCTCCCACTTGATTGGTAGAGGCCTATAGTTCTAGTTCTAGTTGGCCCTCTCTATCCTATCTCGAACCGCGGCTCTTCTTTATCTTCTGTTTCTGGCTCCTGGTCCCGCTGCTCCGGTTCTTCTTGTTCTGGGCCGGCGGAAAGGTGGATCAATTCTGAACTAAACTATGGAGGGGGGCCCTATCTACCCTATCTCGCTCTGGGAGCCCGCCCTATATAGAGAGTAGTAGGGGGGCCTCTAGATGTCTATCGGCTAGCCCCTCCCCTATAGAGATAAGATAGTTCTGGTAGCCGGGGGTTTGGTTTTTCTCTGTGCCCGAGAGATATAGATAGATGGGCCCTACTCTCAATTATAGAAGGGGGTGGGCGGCCCGGGAAACTCTAGTGGGGGTCCGAAGAAATGCCACCGTTTCTGGTTCCTTCTCCGAGTAAGCCCTATCTATCCTATCTCCGCCCTATCTATCCCATCTCCGCCCTATCTATCCCATCTCGAATCCGAGGGGAGGCAGGAACAGATAGAATAGATAGGGCCCGTTGTATCACGTATGGAATAGATGGTGGCATCACTATCATCTATAGAATAGATAGGGCCTCGGCCCTACCGGGACACCGGACCCCCACTAGAGTTTCCCGCCCGGGTTCACCCCCCTATCCCTATAGATTGTAGGGCAGAGGATCGGGCCCCTCTTCTGGATTGGGCAACTATAGGCCGGGCCCCCCCCCCCTCCCCCTCCCTGAACTATCTTATCTATCTATGGGAGGCAGACTGACTCCATCCATTTCTGCCCGCCCCCTCTAGAATCTAGATATGGGGGAGATAGGGGCCCCCTATGACGATATGATATGGGGGCCTACTCGAGAAAGGCACCCTCCCCTATCTATATGGACTGATGGGCGCCTATCTATATAGATGGGGATAGGCCCGGGGCGGCCCCTATCTATGGATATGGGGATTCATTCATTTCCCGTGAGCCGAGAGGGGATGGGATAGGGGCCAGCTATAGATAGTTCTTTATAGATGTAGAGGGAGAGAGAGGCCTTTCTAGATTCTATTATGATAGGGGGGCCGAGGAGTTTATGCATTCTTTCGGGTAAACAAACACAAACTAGAACTACTAGTTTCCCCCCATATCTATATCTAGATGGGGCCTATGGGTTGGTTTCTGTAGCCGGGAGGCCCCCCTATCTTATCTTACTCTATATGGGGTGGGGTGGGGTGGGGGGGGTATCTATATCTCTATCTGAACTCTCTCTCTAGATCTCTCTCTATATCTCTATCTGCACTCTCTCTCAGATATATATCTCGACTGAACTCTTCACTCTATATCTATATCTGTATCTCTCTCTCTCTATCTCTCTCTATATCTCACTCTTCACTCTATATCTATATCTATATCTATATCTGAACTCTCTCTCTATATCTGAATGAGACTATCTGAACTCTATATCTATATCTCTATATAGATCTAGAGGGGCTGCCCCTAGATATGATATATAGGCTGCACCCCTATATATCTATATGGCGGCCTACTCTATATAGCTATAGCTGGGCCCCTATCTGACTAGACTAGATATAGAGGGTAGGGGCGGGGCCATATATAGATAATAACCTTTCTTTAGGCCCATATATGTTTGTATGTTTGTATTACATATATAATAGAATAGAGATCGGGACCCTCTATAGATTCTCTATCTTCTATGGGATCTCTATAGGCGCCCGCCCAGATCCCAAATCTATATAGATGGGGCCATCTCTCTAGACTCGCCGGGGCCATATCTAGAGAGGGCTCTCTATATAGCATGCTCCCCTCTCTATCTGAACTATGGCGACCCGGAGATCGAGGCCGACGTAGGTCGGTTGATGGTTGGAGACTCTCTAGAGTATGCGCCCTATCTCTCTATATGGCGCCCGCCCACCCCATCGGGCCCATAGGGGGGGGGTTGGGGCCCTCTCTCTAGATGGGGCCTCGTCCTATCGGCCCGAGAGGTCTATCGCCATATATCTAATCTATATAGGGGGGGGAGGGTGGCAGTGGGCCGATGGCCTATATAGATAGAGAGAGGGCCCCCCCCTATCTCTATCTGAACTCTTCACTCTCTCTCTCTATCTCTCTCTATATCTCTATCTGTATCTCTCTCTCTATCTCTCTCTCTATCTCGAGTATCTCTCTCTATATCTCGAGACTCTATCTGTATCTCTCTCTCTCTATCTCTCTCTAGATCTCACTCTTCACTCTATCTCTCTCTATATCTCGACTATCTCACTCTTCAGTCTCTTCTCTCTCTATCTCTCTCTCTATCTATCTCTAGATCTCTATCTGTATCTCTCTCTCTCTATCTCTCTCTATATCTCACTCTTCACTCTGAATGAGACTATATGGGTGCCTCGATCTCCCATAGTTCAGGGTCGCCATAGTTCAGATAGAGAGGGGAGCATGCTATATTGCTTGCTATACTCTATATATAGTCCCCTAAAGAGAGAGTTTAGTTATAGTCCCCCATATAGAGATAGGGGCAGCCCCTCTATATCCCATATAGAGAGAGGGGGGGGGCAGAGTAGGCCGTCGCCATATAATAGATTTCTATTTCTATAGAGTGCTCTCCCAGATCTCTCTATATGGCCAGGGGCCCTCGGCCTATCGGCCGGCCGAGTGCATAGGGGCGTCACCCCCGGCCATCCATATAGAGAGATCTGGGAGAGGAATCAACAGAGGAAAATCAACAGAGGAAAGGAAGAGGAATCTTTCGTTATTCATGAAATCCTTCCTTTCGTCTTTATGCTTTCTTAAATTAATAAGACTATCAACATGGTTGATTACGTTATGCTATGGGGATTGATGCCATGGAGCGGAAACCGGCGAGAAACTTCTCGAGATGCTGGAGGGTGCGAAATCAATAGGTGCCGGAGCAGCTACAATTGCTTCAGCGGGAGCTGCTGCCGGTATTGGAAACGTTTCCAGTCCCTCGATTCATCCCGTGGCGCGGAATCCATCATTGGCTAAACAATCATTCGGTCACGCCATTTCGGGGTTTGCTCCAACCGAAGCTATTGCATTGTTCGCGTCGATGACGGCCTTTCTGATCCCATTCGTCTTCCGATCCGAGTGACCCATTCGTCCTCCGAGTGAGTCTAGTCACTAGTCTCTGGTCTGTGGGAGTTCCTCGTCCCGTCACACTTCGGTATGGACTACACTAGCTTCACTAGTATGGTCACTCACACTCACTAGTATATATGCGGACTATACTACACTAGCTTCACTAGTATGGTCACTCACTAGTATGGACTAGACTACACTAGCTTCACTAGTATGGTAGTTGTTGAATCGTGAGTCTAGCGAAACACACACACACCTATTAATTCAATTCAATTCAATTCAATTCTCCGGGGTCCGTTTCGACTAGATATAGATAGTAGGGGGCTTCAGCAGTCTATGTTATGTTGTTCGTATGTTGCGGGGCGGATGAAGCCGAATAACTTGGCTTGGCCCTATTCATCAACCCTCGCCGACATCGGTATCTGTTCCGAGGCTGCCTGAAGGCGTTGCCGGAGTGGGCTCGGAAACTGGGTGGGCTCTTTTCGGTCAGTTCTGGCACTTCGTTGTACCCGCTCATCCCTCCCCAGATATCAGATAAGATAAGAGAGTTCAGGGAGGGGGGGGGGGGGGCGGGGGCGGTCCCCTATCTATATAGTACCCGCTCATCCCTCCCCAGATGATATCAGATATCGGATAGAGTTCAGGGGGTTCGATCAGCGGGCACGCCCGGGGCATTTCTGTATAACATAACCAGTGAGCGACAGCGAACTCCCCCGGCCGCTGCCGGCTTCAATTTTGCCTGCCCGCGAGCGCTTCAATTCCCTTCTGCCTGCCCGTCCCTATATATCTATTCTATCTGGAGCTCCCATATTGATTCGGGAGAGTGGCCGAGTGGTTTAAAGCGGCAGACTGTAAATCTGTTGGAAGTTTTCTACGTAGGTCCGAATCCCGCCTCTCCCATACCCATAGATGTGTGTTCCAATGATGCGTGTTCCAATGACCGCACCGCATAGATGTAGAGTAGATGTGTGTTCCCATAGATGTGTGTTCCTCCCATACCCATAGATGTGTGTTCCAATGACCGGGAGGTTCTTCCCCGTTCCAATGACCGGGAGGTTCTTTCCCCTATCTATTCTCTATATATCCCGTTGTCGCTCACTGGTTATACCGCTGAAGCAATTCAATGCCCAGCTATATACTATATAGAGTAGGCCGTCGCCATCTATCTAATCTAATCTGAACTAGGAGGGGGGTGCCTCTCCCAGCTATATAGAGTAGGCCGTCGGGAGAGGTTCTCCCTCGGCCCCCCCTCTCTATTCTATCTTATCTCGGCTCCCATATCTATATAGGGGGGGGGCCATAGAGAGAGAGGGGGGGGGGCCGAGTGCCCCATATCTAGATAGGCCCCCCTCTCTCTAGATGGGGGCCGGGGGCCTATCTACCGATATATAGGCCCCTTTTCTTACTTAATAAGGTCGCCATATATAGATAGAAAGGGACCTGACCTGCCGAGGGGCGGGCCTATCTAGATAGAGGGGCCTCCCCCTCCAGATAGAAGATAGAGAGGGGGGGGCGGGGGAGGCCCGAAGATATGCCCTAGAAATTGAAAGGGGGGGCGGGCCCCCCATAGAACCCATATAGAGAGAAGGGGGGCTCCCCTATATTGGAATCTATATATAGATAGGGGGGGCCCCAGCGATCCGAACTCCCCTATAGCCCTATAGATATAAGGGGAGGGGGGGTCGGCGCCCTATCTATCTGTTCGCTACGCCATATATAGGGGCCCTCACCCTCCAGATAGAGAGAGATAGGGGCGGGCCCCTCCCCTCCCCTCTCTATAGATCAGATCTGGCAGATAGAGTGGGGCCCTCGCTGCCCCTATCTATAGAGTATAGATATGGCCCTATAGATCCCATATAGAGTGCCGGGGGGGCGAGTGGTTCGCTACGCTTTTATCATGCTGCGCTCACCCCTCTATATAGCCCTATCTATATATGGGGGGCCCTCCCCGAATCTCTATAGATATAGGGAGGGGCGGGGGATCTCCGGGGCGCCATATGGAGAGATAGGGGTGCCAACTCTCTGTATCTATAAGCTTCAGTTTAGATACCCGGCCCCCTCTCTCTATATCTAGATGGCCCCATCTAGACTCTATATGTATATGGGGCACCCTATATAGATATAGATCCTGACTACCCTATCTAGATTAGAGGGGGTCGCTAGCTACGCTCCCTCGTTGGGGGCGGGCTCCCACGGCCCATATCTATAGAGGGGGCCTTAGAATTTATAGGGCATGCTCCGTTGGTAGATATGTGGGGACCTCGCCCTCCAGCTCCAGATGGAGTTCTATATAGAGTATATAGGGCCGATGGCCGGGGCCGGAGATGGATAGCCCTGAACTATGATCTATATGGGCCAACGGCCCTATATAGAGAACTCCCTATATATCCCCCATATAGAGAAGGGGGGCCCCTCTCTCTCTATATATATAGATGGCCGCTCTCATTCTTTTCTTCTCAATTCTCTCCCGTTGGCCTATATATAGATAGGGGCCCTCCCCGGCCTCCCGAGACCCGCTCCCTCTCTATATTCTCTCTGGGGGGGGCTGTTGGCACGGGGCCCGACGGCCTACTCTATATAGCTGGGAGAGGGACCCCCTCCCTATCCCTGAACTATCTTATCTTCTGGGCCCCTATCTCTATATGATATGGGGGCCCCTATCTATATATGGTATGGTGCCCCTCGGCCTACTCGCATTTTTTAACTGCTTGCAACTCGCCAAAATCGAGGGGCATAACCCATATATAGATAGGGGTCGGTAGTTCTCTATATAGGGCGGATGCCCAAGTCCTTGATTCCCGGATTCCAAGATAAGATTATTCCCCGATTCATATATCCTTCATAGATTAGAGATTAGGCACCCCCTCCCTATATCTCTTTTCTATATGGCGATAGGGAGAGGAGTGGCACTTCCAAGAGTAGGGGTGGGGTAGGCATCCCGAGATTCGTAGATCCCAAGTGATTCCTTGATTCATGGATTCCGGTGAGCACCGGGCCGGGCTTCTTTCTGTTCTAAGCGGCCGGCCGGATTAACGTGAAGAGCTCTCCTCGGCCCGGCTTATTGATCGTTGATCGACGCATTAATATAATGCTCAGGCCCCTATCCAATCTATCTCGACGGCGAGACGGAGGAAAGCTTAGAACTGATGGACCCCGGGGCCATGAAGCTATACCTCATTATCCCACCTATGAGAGAGATGAAGCGGGCCGGCCCTGAACAACTACAGCTACAACTGCAGCTACACTAACTCATACCAGCTACACCGACTGAACTGAACTCAAGGTCGAGCCGCCCGGCCCTGCCAGATCTATATATAGGGAAGGGGCCCAGATATATAGGGAAGGGGCGGTCGAGCCCATAGGGGTCCTCTCCTGAAGAGTTCCTCGATCTCCTCGGCGTCGGATGGAGCCCGGGGCCCCTATCTCTATATGAGGAGACAGAAGGGTAAAGGTCGAGCAACCCGAGGGGGCCGCCCTGACCTCAACGAAAGGCCCAGATCTCTAATATCTATATAGGGCCCCTCTTTTCTTGAGCCCTGAGCGAAAGGTGCCTACTGTATTGTATCGGGGGGGATAGCCGGATAATGCGGTGGTATAGTGGGTGGTACGGGATCGACCGGCCCTGAACTCTCTGGGCGGTGGAGCGCATAGTCGGAAGAGCAAGAGCGCATAGTCCGTCCTGTAAGAGAAGAGCGCGTAGTCCTGTAAGAGCGGAGCGCATGTGATAGTAAGGGAAGAGCGCATCAAAGGTATCTCTATATAGGGGCGCATCAATGCCTTTCAACCATAATGCCATTCCTTCCTCTCCGTCAATCAGGCAGGCGCATGAATGACCTGACGTCAGTCGAGAGCATCGTCCTATCGGTGCCCCCGCCTCTATATAGCTGTCCGCAGATATATAGAGAATTGGGCCGTCGCCATATAGATATGATAGTTCAGGGTGGGGGCGCCGACTCTATAGAGAAGACTAGACTACAATCCATATAGCCGCCCTCGCCATATAGATCTATAGGGAGCCATATCTATATATAGCCGTTGGCCCCCCTATATAGAGAACTGCCCCCCTCCCCTATAGAGAGAACTATATAACTATAGAACTGAAAGACGTTGGCCGGAGAAAGACGATGGGGAATGGGGGCACTGAGGAGCCCCCCTCCTATATCTATGTTGGCCAATGCTGATTGCCCACCTGATTGACTAGTCGCTAGTCGAGTGATTAGTGATTCATTCCCATGGAATGGCTATGCCAGCGATTCCCGCCTCCCATGATTCCGCCGCTTGAGACCCCCGGCCAAACGCCACTTGACCCCGCCAGGGGCCAGTGATTCCCGCCTAATCCTGATGCCTATGAGTATGATTCCGTGACCGGGGATCCATTACGGAGAAGTCCCCTGCTGTTCATACGGCAATCGCTTCCTCCCACCCCCCACCCATAATGGTAATGCGGGGAGGCTTCCTCTCACCCATCCGGCTGTCAGAACCGAGCCGTGTTCCTCCGACATGGCCGGCTGCACGAACATTCATTCGTTGATTGGGTTACCAATCAACGAATGAATCGGATCGGCATGGCTGGGAGTGGGAGCTTTAGAGGAATGAATCGGCTGGAGTCCTAGTGAGTTCAATCTTTACCCGGCCTATATATAGATACATGACGAATGAATCGGGTGGCCCGAACCGGCTTTCTCTACCGATCGGCACATCGGCGCGGGTGAACGGCGCAGCCCCGGAATCGGGAAACTAGGAGAAAGGGGCCCTATATAGATAGATAGATAGAAGGCGCTTCAGACGGGATAGAAAGAAATATGTAGATAGATCGAGATCACTTACAATCGGCAATCGGAATGGGATGAAGCGAACGAAGCGGAACCACCGAGTGCACCGCACCGGTCGAGTGCTAATGATGCATGGTGGGCGGAAGAGGAGAGCTTTGGTTCTAATACGGAATCATTCCAGGCCCAGGCGGGACCAGGCATATATCATATATCTAAGATCTATAGAGAGGGGGGCGGCCGATATCTGGATCGAAACTGAGATATAGATATAGGGGGAATTTTTTGTTTTCCGATCCGCTAGATTGAGATATCTATATCTTATATATCTATATATAGATCGGCATCTCAGATATATTTCTTTCCTAATAGGGTAGGGGGGGGGTAGGGCGACTCCCTCTTCACACGACTTTCCTTTCTCCGTTTCATTCACGACGGCGCGTAGCTCGGAGAGATTCATTGGCGGGACCGAGATGACTTATTCTATAGCATAGCATACGACACGGCTCAAACTGTTCGACTAGCTCTCCAGCAGGGCGCATCCCTGGCTTTAGGGCATGCACCCTATCCTATCTATATATGGGGTGGGGTCGTGCACTCTAACTATCGTATCAATAGGGGCTTTCTGCGACCTACCTACACCTACCTATTGAAAAGGCCCTTGCCTTGGGAGGGGCGGCCGGGAGAGCACCGACTGCCCACTTTACTCAACCACTATCTGTCCGGATGATCATGATGGGGAGTGGGCATGGAGCTTCATGAGCATCAATATCAATATCCTCTTTACTCATACGAGGCGCGGGTGAAGAGAGGCCCCATAGATAAGATAAGATAGTTCAGGGAGGGGGGGGGGGCCGAGACCAGTGAAACATTCCGCTTGGGGAGTACGGAATGGAGAATATAGGATAGGAGAGATACGCCGGAGAGATACGCCGGATCATCATTTCCAAGCTCACCTGCGGTCGAGTCCCGCAGCCGTCCGATGCCTTTCTTTCTATGCGATATATGCAACTAAACAATAGGGCCGGGCCGGGGAGTGCGCGGTGAGTGGGCCCCGCCCGGATACGACAGGAGTCGTCCGGGCCAATCCAATGAGAATTCCAGATACGACCCGAAATGCCACTTGAGATACCGGATACCCGGGAGGAGCATGAGCATACCCAGAGAGAGGGGGGGCCGAGATCATCTGATCATCTACGTAATCGTTGTTCTATGCATGATGGGGACGCCATATAGATATAGGGGGGGGGCGATCCTAGAACGGTATACGACCCCCGCCCCCTATCTCTTTCTATTGACGGACCCCCGGGCCATCGGGAGTCAATCACGCGGGCCTATCGGGAGCCCTATTGTTGTGTTTTTGATCCGTCCGCCATATGTATTATAGGGCAGGGCAGGGCAGGGCCGCGTTCGTTCGGTTCGGGACTCGCCCTTTGCTGGTACTGGTGTTGGTGTGGCTACCGTCGATAAATGACCTTCGGACCGGAACGGCATTTATGCGCGAGAGGAGGTCGGGGGGGAGATTCTATCAGTCATCTGAATTCGAGGAAGGAGCACTGAGCAATAGGGACTATCAACTCTTACTATCGAGTTAACATTGATTGGGGGACTATCAACTCTTACTATCGAGAACTCCCTATATATCCCCCATATAGAGAGAGGGGGGGCCCGCTGTCGCTCACCGCACTCACTTTGTTCCACATGCACGATGGCGGTTGGGCAATCACTTTTCAGTTGCTTTTGTCAGGTTTCGTCGGGTCGCGCCGAGCCGAGATATAATAGAGAGGGGGGGTCGAGCCTATCCATCTATCTCCCTCTCCCCTATATAGATAGATAGATGGCGGTCGAGAGCCTCCTATCCATCTATCTCCCTCGACCGACAGGGAGAGGGTTTCCCCATAGAGTTCTAGGCCTCCCTATCCCCTCTAAATTTACCAGGGGGGGGGTGCCGACTATACTATAGCCGACTCTAGAGAGTCGCCCCATATATAGATAGGGCGGGCTATATAGAGAGATGGGATGGCCTGTATATAGTTTAGTTGGCCGGCCCCCCCATATAGAGAGATGGGATAGATGGCCTCTCTATAGTATAGAGAGATGGCCCGCCCTCTATTTTCTTTTCTCCGGGGGTCTGGTCTGCCCATATAGATATATAGATATCTCTATATCTATATGCGGGCGGGCGCCAATTGAACTATATATACTATCGCTCACACCCCGAACTATAGATAGGGCGAGAGTATCTATCTATATCTGGACCCAAGACCCCAAGACAAGACCTATATAGATCAGATCTAGCTGCCCCCGCCCCCCATGGCGTTGGCACTCGGCCGAGCGCATGCTCCCTTAGTCGAACCGGAGAATATCGGGGAGCCTTCAGAATAGCTTCGCCCTCGGCGGTTGGTTGGCCCGCTCTACCCGGGGAAGAAACTACTCACTATCGAAATGAAAGACGATCGATTATCTACCCAAGGGGATAGAAGATCCCACATACGGAAAAAAGTCGCAAGGGGAGTTAAACCGAGTGGCATTGCAAAGGCATAGTGATAGTAGGGTCGGGATATCCCCGCCCTCCGGACCGGACGTGAAGGTCCCCCCTCATCCGGCTCTCCGCAGGGGAATCTCCACTCACTGCTTCCCCCGATATCCCCCCTCTGCCACATCATGGGGAGGTTTACAGGAGATCCCAGAGGCTCGCTCGGCCCTTCTCTATAGTTTCTGCTTGCTATAGCAGTCCGGCTGCTCCTGCCGAAATCATTACTATCCCCCGTGCTCTGGCAATTACGCTCCCTGGACTATTATAGTAATAGTAATGGTGATAGCCCCTACCCCTAGAATAGTCCTGTCCTATTGATTGACGACAAGATCCAAGCGAGATATAGAATGGAATGATGACGATGCACCCATCTCTATATATCTGACGAATGGATATGGGTCTTGTAATCCAACCCCCGAGATGGCTATATAGGCATCACCCGGGGCCCGGCATGGAATAGGGAAGAGAATGCAATGGGATGGTAGAGGGCTGCCTGCGCCCGCGATGACTGCCCCCTTGTCCATAGGGACTGGCATACTACCGCAGCGACTCCCGCTAGATAGCCGCTCCCCTATCTATATACTAGGGTCGCCTCGTGGAAGGAGGGGAATTCATTCACTTGCATTCCTGCTTGCATGCTGGCACTACTAGAAAGCTCCGGTCTTAACGCCCCCCCAGATCTATATCTCCGCCGAAGGAGAGTAGAGTCGGGTTTACCGTTTACCCACAACGGAGGAGCCACCCCCCCCCCCCTCCATAGAATAAATAGAGGGGTGAGGGGGCAGGCGGCCACGGGTTGTAACGCACTCCTCGCACGACGAATCCACTTTGAAGTTGACTCATTCGCTTGGCCAATTGCCGGAATGTGTACGAAATACCATAAGGGCCCAATATCTCAATAGCACCTTTGTCTGAAGCTTCGAATGAGACTTCGTATCCGAAACGCGGGAACGATCTGACTATGAAGTCATTGAAAACTTGATCGGGGAACCAGCGTTTATTTAAAGAGCAATAGAGTCGATTACCGGAAGTACTAGTTTGAAAGGCTCGTTGGAATTGATCCGCTACGAGATTGACATGATACGCCACGAAAGCACCTAAAGTACTAAACGGAATAGGCATTAGTTCGGTAATGGTTGGAGCAGCAAACTCGGATTCGGCGAGAATCTCATTTTTGGGTGGTACGGAAGGGGGATTGGCCCGGGAATTGGATAGGGGGTCAACGCGCTGCGGCTCAAGTGCCCTCCGAACCGCGCGAGATGGTCGCCTATTACACGGCTCACGAACTCTGCCTCACTCTGCATTGGGTTTGGGTACCTATTATTCGTTACTCGCTATTCGTTATCCGTCGGCGGCTCCGCGACCCCCTACCCAAATCAAATGATTACTAGTATTGGCTTGCTCGGGCGCTGTCGCTCACTGCCTGGTTGGTCGAGTGATGCCGATAGTGATGCCACCATCTATTATATACGTGATACAACCAGTCATCGGTCATATCACGTATAGAATGTAATGGATGGTCCCGACCATCGGGAGAGGGCGGCTATCGGCTATATAGAATAGAGTCGGCACCCCCTCCTATAGAGATTAGATAGATGGCGCCCCCCCCCCCCCCTCCCTGAACTATCTTATCTCTCACCGGAATGAGCGATGCCCGGGACTCTAGAATTGGGGAAGTCTAGAGAGAGGGGGCCCTCCCGCCGACCACATTTATTTCTCCGGGAGAGTATAGGGAGGGGGGAAGCCAATCTCGCCCATATAGAGAGGGGGGGGCAGATCGGCGGTAGTATATAGCCATATAGAACTCTAGGGCATGGTAGGCTCGGCTCTATCTGTTCCCCGCATCTCCTATAGGGCCGGTCAAGCATTCCCTCCATTTCTAAATGAATGAATGTCGAGGTCCCCCTATCTATATTCTCTATGGGGCCCCCTATCTAGTTCTCTATATGGGGTGGGGGCACTCCCCCGCCCCTACCCTATATAGAGAGAGTGGAGGACCCCCTCTCTCTATATGGGGCACCCCCCCCTCCCTATATAGATCATAGATATGGCTGACCATCTATAGTTCTCTGGGAGGCCGAGGTCCCCTATCTAGAACTCTAAGATAAGATAGGAAGGGGTGGGGGCACCCTATATACAGATATGGCGCCCCCCTCCTATAGATTTTGATCTCGGCCATATCTATGATCTAATCTATAATAGGGGGGGGGGGTCCCAGATAGAGATAGGGGGGGGGCTCGATTGCCATAGAAATCTATAGGGAGATCGAGGGCGGGCACTCCCCCGCCCCTCCATATATAGGCGGAGGGGGAGGGAGACACTCGCATTCCTTTTTGCTTGGGCGTCGGGATCGAGAAGCGAGTGGAGATAGGGGCCCCCACTGCCCACTGCCCACTGCCCACTGTATATATCTTATCTCTCCCGAGCAAAGCATAAATGCCATACGTAATTGGAATGCATCCTCGACCCCCCTCCCCTCTATATGTATGGGGTATGGGACGCGGGTGAGATGCTCGACCCCTCTCTGGTGGATGATCTCGACCTCTCCCGCCCATAGATAGAGATAGGGCCCCTTCTCCCCCAGCTATGAGCTCTAAGCTGTATATAGTAGGGGTAGGGTAGGCCGTCGGCTATATACTCTATATAGAGAGTGGGTGGCTATAGATAGAGATAGATTCATTATCCATATGGAGGGGGGGGGGCACTCGACTGCCCGGTGCCCCCCTATAGATATATGGCAGCCCTATCTATATATGGGTTCTAGATGGCGCTCCCACTCTCTCTAAAGTAAAGGTTAGGCCCCGGCGATAAGACGAGGCCAATTAAACTATATATACCACGCTCCCTCCCCCTCGGAAATGAGATATATGGCCGAACCTCTCTCTATAGAGTGCCGACCAGATCTATATACTATACCCGGCCTTCCTCCCCCATCTAGAACTATAAGATATCTGGGGGGCCACCTCCGCCTTATATAGATAGGGCCCTGCCCTCTAGATAAGATAGTTCGGGGGTCTGTCCACCGGTTCAAAAGATGCGGCCTCTATTCTATATGGCACTGTTCGCCCCTATCTATATATCTGTTCATAACCCAACCGGTTCATCCAGATATCCCAGCACTGCTCAGCTATGGATAGAATAGAGATATCTATCTGGGGAGCCCCCCCCCCTCTCTATTAGATCTCGGCTCCCCCAGATAGAGAGTCGGGCTTATCGGCCCAATCATTGAGACTTGGAGTTGGGGCCTATAACTCTATGGGGGCCCCATATCGTCATAGGGAGGGCCCCCCCTATATAGATTCTAGATATGGCCGGATAGATAGATAGAGATAGATAGGGTCGCCCCTGGCCAAGCCTATCTATCTGGGAGGAGGCCGAGTGCCGAGGGTCGAGTCTCCCTCGATCCATCGCCATATATAGATATAAAGGGTGCGTGGCATATGAAAGTTTTTATGGCCAATAGAACACATGTCTTCATGGCCCCGTGCCGCCTATTATCCGAACCGAACCGAACCGAACCGTAATATGTTATGTTCTGTTCTGCTCGCAGAAATCCTATCCATATATGGCATTCATTTATGCCCGCCTGGGCGTTGCCGGTCTCCCGGGAGGCCGAGCCATATATATAGATAGGCCCTCCCCCTCGCCCCTATACCCTCAGATAGAGAGAGGGGGGCCCTATCTCCCCTCTATTCTCTGGAGGGGGGGGGTCGTGAAAGATGCGGCCATATATAGATATAGATAGGCACTGTTCGATTCGTCTCACCGCTCTCTAGAAAGGTAGATGAACCTCAGTATATAGGGGGCCAGATAGATCTCTCTATAGAGTGGGTGGGGGTATAGAGAGATGGAGCCGAGATATAATAGAGAGGGGGCGGGAGAGAGCATGAATGCCCGGTCGGATGCCGAGGCCCTCCCCCATATCTCTCTATATATCTATATAGATAGATAGCCCCAGATAGATATAGATAGGGCGCCCCCTATATAGATAGATTATTGTCCTATCCAATCCATATATGGGGCGGGGCGGGTCGCCTAGAGTTCTATGGGGGGCCCGCCCCTATGGAGAGAATAGGCCAACGGCCATGTAGTATCGGTCGAACGGAGAAGAACCCCTATCTATATGAGTGGTTGTGGTGTGGTTGACTATCTATCTATAGGGTAGGGGGACCTAAGCCATTCGGGCGCCCTGGAACTATAATAGAGTGGGGCCGACGATAGGTCATTGACCTAGACCTCTCCGCTATAGCCGCCCCTACCCCATAGATCTAGAACCCAGCTGGTCCTGAGCCTAGCCGACTATCCTTCGTCCAATCCCAATAGAGAATAGATATGGGGTCCGAGTATCATTGATCAGAGAATAGTCCACTTCACTATACGTGTAGTTGTAGTGTGGTCCACTCATGTTACGTATGTAGATGCCCACCCTATCCAACTTTGAGTAGCGAATCTAAGACTATATGGGATGCCCATGGGCTTTCTATCCATATAGAGTATACCGTACAGGGCTCCCCCTCCCCCTAGATATGGAGAGGGGATAGGAGATAGGAGCGCCATATATGTATATAGGGTGTCCAGGGGACTAGCGCCATATATTATCTATAGGGTGCCGAGTCTATAGATAGGGGCCACCCGAGTTCAGGCCGGGGCGGGGGAGTGCCCCAAGCCGAGTTCTAGGGTCTTCTCTAGACGCCTATCTAGATATAGTTACTAGATATATAGAAAGAAGAGATATATGGGCTGGGCAACGCTATCTAGACTCTCTGGGCAGTCGCTCTCTGGAGCGTATAGCCAACCTTGCCCCTGGCCGGGGTGGGGCAAACTCGTATATGGTATGGCCGCCGCCGACCCCATCCCCCATCTCTTCTATATAGATAGGCTAGATAGAGGGGGATTCTCGCTTTGATCCCAGCGGCCCCCTGAACTCTATAGGGGAGAGAGAGGGGCCATAGAGAATTCTCTATATGGAGGGGGGGGGCCAGCTCAGTCGTATCACGTAGAGAATAGATGCAGATAGATGATGGATGATCAGATATGTAGATAGGGCCGCCCTACCGGACTGCCAGGGGTTGTATATAGATAGGGGCTCTCCCTCTCCCCCTCCCGCCCTATCTATATAGAAACGTCGAGTGCCATATAGCCGCGCTGGATCTCCTCCCCCTATCTATATATGACTCGGCCATATAGAGAGAGTGGGGGACTGTCTATAGTTATGCATGCTCGGGAGATCTATATAGAGAGTGGGGGCCGCTAGATCTCTATAGTCTAGGCTGCCCCTCGCCAGATAGATAAGATATAGAGAATACCGAGATAAGATAGAATAGAGAGGGCCCCCGGGGAGCCGAGCCCTCTCTCGCCCCCCCTCTCTCACCCATATAGAGAGAGGGGGTGAGAGAGGGGGAGAATACCGAGATAAGATAGAATAGAGAGGGGGGCTCTCCCCCCGATCGATCTGGGGGGGAGCCGAGCCCTCTCTCGCCCCCCCTCTCTCACCCATATAGAGAGAGGGGGGGTGAGAGAGGGGGGGGGGAGAATACCGAGATAAGATAGAATAGAGAGGGGGGGGGGCCCTATAGATCCCATATAGAGAGAGGGGGGGCGCCCCACCCCTTCCTATCTTATCTTCTATATCCGGCTGATAGGGGGAAGATCGTCCGGAGAGAACCCAACTGTCCAGATCCAGAGAGAACCGAATATCTCTTTATTCTCATCTATAGATGGGCGGCCCTATCTAGAACTATCTATATGGAGGGGTCCCCTATATATGGCATCTATTATGTACGTGATATGACTGATGAATATAGGCGCCCCTAGAAATAGCTACTCTAGAGGCCCCCCCCCTCTCTATTCTATCTTATCTCGGCTCCCATATCTATATAGAGGGGGGAGAGAAGGGCTCGGCTCCCCCATATAGAGAGAGGGCCCGGTATTCTCTATATCTCGGCTCCCTATCCATATTCTATCTGGGGCTGCCCTCGACTGTATAGAGAGATAGATGGCCCCACCCCCTCTATATAGATCTGGGGGGATCTATATATAGCCGCCCTCGACTGCCCCCATATATAGATAGAGGGTACCCTCAGATATGGCGACGGCCGAGAGGTAAGAGCTATCCTCGGTCTCCCGGCCCCTTTTCTTAATAAGGTCGCCGGATAGAAAGGGGAGGCCCCGAGAGAACTATAGATGTCGGCGCGAGGTTCTCCCTCTCCCGACGCCCGACCCCCTACCTATCTCCCCTCTATTCTATGTTCTATGGAGGGCCCCCCATAGGGCCCCTATATTCTATTCTATTATATCTCGGCTCTCTATCTTCTATGGGAGATCAGATCTGGGCGGCCCCCCCCCTCCCCTGAACTATCTTATCCATCTGGCTATCTATCTGGGGGGTCTTTATATCTATATATGGCGCCCAGATCTCTACTCCCCTATACTCTATCTGCGGCGATGGTATCCCCATCTCTACTCTATATAGACGGGACGGGATCGATCCCCTATAGAGATCTGGATATGGGCAATCACTCACAACTCATATCATCGATCCCTCCAGTTAAGTTTCGATCGAGATGAGATATCTGGGGGGGCCAGATAGGGATATAATGGAATCGACTGAATGACCGCCATATATCTATATCCTTCCGCTTCCCACTGAACGGTACACATACCATATATCTAGATATAGGGCCGATAGGGCGAACGGTACACACACCATTCATAGATACCGGTACGGTCATCTAGATTGCAATTAAAAGAGCCTATCTATATCTGGGGCAGGTGGGCCCCCCTTCTCTATATAGGGGATATAGAGGGCCTATATAGAGATATGGGTGTGGTTAGGCAGGTGGGGTAGCTATATATAGTAGGGGACGATCAGACGCCATCCGTATATATATCTATATAGAGAGTTCACCCCTTCCATAAATGATAGGGCGGCTTCATCCCAACCCCCTATATGGTATGGGAGTGGGAACCATCCCTCGGCCTCTCTAGATATCGGAGCACATCCCTCATAAACTAGCCTAACCACACACCCACCGATGAACCCGCGGGGACACATCCCTCAGAAACTAGAGAGTGGGCCTCAGAAACAGTAGAGTGGGAACCCCTCAGCCCTATCCTATATATTGATAACCCCACCCCACCGATTCTAGTTGGCTCCCATCCGATCACAGAATATACCGATCCCAGCTACGCTACATAATAGATGGCCCCCCCCTCTCTATTAGATCTCGGCTCCCCCATCTATATATAGGGTAGGGAGGGGGGGTGCCCCATATCTGGATAGGGAACTATGGACTAGCTAGCTCTGTCTCTCATTCGAATCAATTGAGTGCCCGAATATTGAGCACCATTACGAATACCCTATATATCATCTGGGGGTGGCATCCATTCCATTATATACGTGATATGATGACGATTCCAGTCTCGAATCTAACATCACGAACTAATATAATATAATATAATATAATATAATATAATATAATATAATATAATATAATATAATATAATACCATCTATCTTAAGCTCTCAACGGGTTAACCCCATAGGGCAATCCGGTCCGATAGGGGAGTGTACCCGAGCTTGCCTACAGTCTATACCCGAGCTCTCAAGACGGTATACAGTCAAGCTTGAGCTTGCCGGTCTACAGCCAAGCTCTCAATCCGGTCTACCGGTATACACCGGTATACACCGGTATACACCGGTATACAAGCTATCAAGGAGTGTACCCGAGACGGTATACAAGAGCTTGATACGGGTTAACGAGCTATCAAGTCAAGGAGTGTACCCGAGCCCCTTATTTCTTTATTTCTTTATTTCTTTCTCTATCCGGCTCTCGATGGATAGATGATAGAGAGATAGAGATATAGAGAGAGATAGAGATATAGAGATAGATATAGAGATAGAGAGAGATATAGATATAGAGATAGATAGAGAGAGATATAGAGAGAGAGATAGATATCTATATCTAGGGGGAGGGGGCCCCGGGGTGGTCGTGATCGTGCCGTTGTTCATTGGCCACTATCCATCCATCCATCCATCCATCCATCCATCCATCCATATATTGGTGGTGCCGCCATATCCTATTTGATTTGTTCCAATCGAACGATCCGATCATATTACGTATGTAATAACATTGATTCACATTGAAAGATTCATTAGCTCGGAACATTGATTCATTTGATTCATTGTGTCCATGGAATATAGGGCTCCCCTCCCTATATAGATCTTATCGGCCCTCGATTGATTTCTCAATCGAGTGGTTCGCTACGAGATATATAGTCTCATTCAGAGTTCAGAGAGTCTCATTCAGATATAGATAGAGATAGAGAGAGAGATAGAGAGAGAGATACAGATAGAGATATAGAGAGAGAGAGATAGAGAGAGAGATACAGAGTTCAGATAGTCTCATTCAGAGTTCAGATAGTCTCATTCAGATAGTCTCATTCAGATATAGGGGCGGACGAGTCCCCCCTATATCTATATCTGTCCTCGCCCTCCAGAGAGAATAGAGGGGCGGGCGAGTGGTTCGCTACGCTCACTCCTCGATTGATCTCTCAATCGAGTGGTTCGCTCCGCTACGCTCACTCCTCGATTGATCTCTCAATCGAGTGGTTCGCTCCGCTACGCTACGCTCACCCCTCACCCTCCAGATAGAGAGGGGCGGGCCCCTCCCCTCTAGAGAGATCAGATCTGGCAGATAGAGAGATTGGGGGCCGAGCCGAGAGAGTTCAGGGGGGGCGGGCCCCTCCCCTCCCCTCTAAAGAGATCAGATCTGGCAGATAGAGAGATTGGGGGCCCTCCAGCCCTATATAGAAATCTGGGAGCCGAGAGAGTTCAGAGTTCAGGGGGGGCGGGCGAGTGGTTCGCTACGCTCACCCCTCGCCCTCTCCAGATCTCTATATAGGGCCTCCTGAACTATCTTATCTTGATATATGGGCCCCATCTAGAGAGAGGGGGCCCTCGCCATCTATATGGGAGTTCGGGCCCCAATCTCTCTCTCTCAGAACTATGGAGGGCCGATAGGGGATATAGAGGGTGCCGCATATATAGATAAGGGGCCGCCCGGGCATATGGATCTATAGGGAATAGATATCATAGATCTATCGCTCACCCCAGTTAGATCTATCTATAGGGCTCCATAGTTCAGAACAGAATTCTAGATAGGGGCGGCCATATATAGACATAGATTCTTTAGATAGGGCAGAGAATGATTGGGAAGCATATCTGATTGGGTCTAGGAAGCACTTGGTGTCCGCTCATTCTTGTTCTTCGCTGCCCCCCGTATGGAGTATAGCCAAGTGGTAAGGCATCGGTTTTCGGTACCGACATGCAAAGGTTCGAATCCTTCCACTCCAGGGTATGGTATATGGCCCGAATGGTCGATCTGTTCTCCCGTTCCCGAATGGTTCTTGCGGTTCTCCCTTTCCTCAACTCAGAGCTATTTATTCCATTAGGCATCCGCTATTAGATTAGACAGGTTCGATTCGTGCAAAAAGATTTCTCTACTCTATATAGAGTATAGGGCACTCCCAACTCTATCTTATCTTTCTCGGTCTATGGTATATGGCCCGAATGAGACATGGTCAAAGCCGACATGCCAAGGTTCGAATAGTCATATTTATCTCTATAGGGCACTCCATATCTGTGTTCTCATCTGTGTGGTTCTTGGTCTATGGTATATGGCCGTCCCAACGAAACGAAGCGAATATTAGACAGACAGACATGCAAACGAATAGTTCTATAGATTCTATAGGGCACTCCATATCTGTGTTCTCATCTGTGCGGTCCCCGACCAGATCTGTGTTCTTATCTCTCCAATCCCAGATCTGTGTTCTCAAGATTCCAGATAGGGCCCTGCCCTCTATATAGATCTCATATCTCATTCGAATCTCCAGGAGACGCCGGCATGCATTCGAATCCCGGATCGGATCTGTACGGGTATCATCAAGAGCGGCCCGGCCATTCATTTCCCATACCATATATTTCTCTTCTCTGTGCGGTTCTCCTGATCTGTTCTCCCATATTGAGATAGGGGCCTGGTTTATCTGTTTTCCCGAACCCGAATGGCTCCCCCTTTCCCGAACGGTCCTTAGACGTCGTCGTGCATTCTTTCCGATTGCGGGACCGCCTGTTGCCTGTTGATCGATCCGGAGATTCTTTCTTCTCCTGTGATTGGAGATTCATTCGAACAATTCGCCGAGGGGCGTGAGGACAGGAGCCCCTATGAATAAATATATAGGCTATAGCGAGAGCAGGAACAGAAGCAACGGCGGGAACAGAACGGTAGGCGCTCGACCGACAACTCTATATAGATCTATATATATAGCAGAGCACTTAAGCAAGAAATTCCCGCTATAACAACCGCCGCTAAACTCGCTATAGATATCAGGATGCGCTATAACAACCCAACCACCGCTACACTAAAGTGGATGCCCCAGGTCGAGGAGGGAGACTCTCTAGAGTCAGGCACCCCTCTATATCCCATATAGAGAGAGGCCCCTCTCTCTATCTATGGAGGTTGAGGGACGGACCCCTATCTATAACTCTAAGATAGTTCGGGGTGGGGGCACCCCCCCCCCCTACCTATAGATCTTATCTTACCCAGATCTATATGGACGTGACAAAGAGCGGAGCGTACGTATCTCGAGTCGAGTGATCCAACCATACCATACATTTCTGCTCCCAATCTAATATATGCGTGTCTGGTCTGTATGTAGTTGGAGTATCGGAATGCATCATGCCCGGGCCCCCACCCCAATATAGAGTCTAGATAGAAGGGGGAGGGCCTATATAGATATGGCCGCCTATATAGATATGGGGGGGCCATGAGGAGAGGAAATATTGTCTTTGTCTTGTCCCGATGCATGCGATGGGCACTATATCCATAGGTCGCTCAATAGTGAAGTGGGTATCGGCACTTGATACGAGATACGTCGATGGGCAAGAACTAGATATAGGGCATCCACTGAATTGAATAGAGAGTATTCAAAGGGGCGCTGGGATCGGCACAGGATCTAGTGGGGTATGGGCTACAATACTCCACTATCTGGGTGTTGCCCTATCGGCCCCCCCTATATAGAGATGGGGGCCCGGCCCATAGAGAGATAGGGCCCTTCCTTCCCCCTTCCCACTCGTGAAGGTGAAGGGTCGGGGCCGTGGGCGACTCCCGCCCATAGACTCTAGATATATAGCCCAGCTGCCGATAAGATAAGATATCTAGGGAGGGGGGCCGTCTCTCCGAGTAGGGCGTCGGGGCCCTATCTGTATATAGACCCCAGATATAGATAGGCATCTATATCTATAGGCTAGGCCACCGATTAGACAAGATAGGATAGTTCAGGACCGGGGACCGGGCTCTCTAGGCGTCCGGTATTCTCTATTCGCTTCTCGGAACCGGGCGGTTCGGCGGAGATAGGAGAGGAGACCGACCGCCCATCCCATCTATGGGACTAGATAGAGAAGTTAAGTTGGGCGTTTGACATTAATGCAGGGCCTGGGCCCTGACTGATGACTATAGAATGCCGCGGTGAATACTCCAGGAGAGCAAGCGGTGTCTGCATAGTATATAGTCCTTTTCCTCTATTCCATCATGGGCTCTATCTAATCTATATAGTTGTTCAGTCAAGAGATTGGGGCGGTGCGAATAGAGAAGGCCCGGCCGCCAGAGAGATAAGATAAGATATCTAGAGAGGGGGGGCAGGGCCGCCCAGATGGATAAGATAGTTCAGGGAGGGGGGAGGGGGCCACCTCCCCCTCTGCTATAGGTAGATATATAGGGAAGGTTGGGGCCCTATATCTCTACTCTATTCGTGCTCCTATCTAGAGTCTAGTCGCCCTGTACATCTATGGACTGAGCATCCGCCCCCTATAGAATAGAGATCTCTAATAGATAGGCGAGATATAGGCCGACAACTCTCTATAGTCTAATCTAGTCTAGTCGCCCTATATATCTATGGACTGAGCTGAGCATTTAGAGATTAACGCCCCGGTCTCCCCGGGGGTCCTATCATTTCATTTAAGATAAGATTCGACTATCAATTAACGCGGGAGGCCGAGGGCCTGCCAGTTCTAGTTCCGGCTGGGTCTATATAGAGTATAGCTGGGGAGCTAGATATGCCCGACCCCTATCCCATTGATTTGATATAGGGAGGCAGATGTAGAGAGCAGAACCCCCTATAGATGGGGGGCTGTCGCGTCGCCCCCAGTCCGGGCCCCCACTCTATCTATATGATAACTAGAGATGGCGGGCATAGCATTATCTGCATAGAGTCCCTGGGCCGTCGATCGGGCGCGAGTCCGACCCCCCCCTCTCAATTTATGGAGATATAGGGCCGGTCGAGCGAGAATGACCTCCCCCCCTATATAGATATGGGCATGGGCGCCCACCCCCCCCCCACCCCTATATAGGTTAGGTTGGGTTTAGAACAATCTGGCGGTGCCACGGCCCTGTGCCTAGATGGAGATGGCTCAGTTGACTGGAGAGTTGCTCCTCGTTCCAGTTATTGTTCTATGATGAACGGACCCGAAAGAAAATAGATTTCTATTCCATCTCCGCCTCCGGGCTCAGCCCCTATCTAGATCTATGCGGGGTGAGTTCGGGACTCCCGACCGCATCACCCTTCCTCATGGACCTCATCAATCATATTACGTAGATAGTAGAGGTAGATAGTAGAGGCTGCATCAATACTCTATAGAGGGTTCTCTCCACGCCGTACGATGCTCCACCAACCTTATCCCGATCGGAACTGATGGAGGGAAGCGGCCGGTCTCTGGAATCGTCGTTGGTGGGCTCCGTCTAGCTACTGCGCCCCCCTCCCTTGAATTTCTAGGGGCGGAGGGCGACGAGTTGTCCTATCAGATGAATCTCCCGAATACTCAATCAATAATATAGGGTAGGGCCTATCCTATCCTATCTATATATGGGGCAGTGTTCTTCCCCATTTGCAATATCAATATATAGATAGGGGGGACCTCTGTTCTTTGCTCCGCCGTTCGCCTTGGACCATCGGGCCGAACGGCGAACATATATACTCTATCTCAATATCTCATATCTGGAAGAGGACCGCGTTCAATCCGCGACATCTCGTTTCTGGGCTGTTTGTGCTGCTGGGATGATGGCTCGCAGCCCAGCCCGCCCCGCCCTATTATTTAGAATTCTGAATTCTTCGTTCGGCCGGCGGATCGGCTAGGGCCGCGGCCGGACTTGAACAACAAAATCCCCATCCCGATCTATGGCCGATCCCGATCCATGGCCGATCCCGATCCATGGCCGATCCCGATCCATGGTGGTATGTGGATGCTGCCACTGATAACCGCGAGACCAAGCTGCGACTAAGATTGTTCGTAGCGCTCTCCATCTCAATCTCGACCCATTCCATTATTCTCGAAGGCGGAAGGCATGGATGGCGTTCTATCTATATCTCTCTCAGATATATATCTCTCTCTCTCTATATCTCTCTCTTCAAGCGGATCATGCTATACATAGGGGGTCCTGATGCCCGATGTATAGAGAAGGTAGAGAAGGCGTTTCGTGATATATAGTGAAAGGCGGCAGGGGACGGGGACATATAGAGTGAAAGGGAGTGCCCCCTATATATAGATCTGGGAGTGAATGGGAAGAGACGCTCCCTGTCGCTATCTGTGCCTTGCCTGACTGACCCATCCAGAAACTCATGAGGATGGGTGGTAGTGCCTTTAGTATAGTAGGCGAACCTATACCGATCGGGAAAGGGAGAACGATCTAGAAACGGGCTGTTCTCTGTTCTCGGCACACTTACTCCTGCCCAACCTATATTGAATTCTTAATTCAATTTCATTGGGGCGGGCCTATCCTATCTATATATCTGTTCATATCACAACGGCTAGGCCCATCTCCCCCCCCCCATCTCCCGTGCGGTTTTCGGAAAAACACTTCCCGAAACGCCGATCCACTTCAATCGCTAGGACGTAGTATCAGTATGACCGACTTACGAGTAAAGTATAGAATCACCGCGTCCGATCGAACGCTAACTGTATGCTCATGCTCAACACATGCGGCGATTCCCCTCTTCATATCTCCGTGTTCGAATCCGATCCCCCGATTCTCTATTCCGTGCCTGGCGGGCTAGATACGCCATATATAGATAGGGTGTGAATCCCATATATAGATAGGGTATCGACATCTGGGCCGGCGCGGCATGGCCGAGTTTCTCTATATAGATAGATAGATAGATAGATAGTGAGGGGCCAGCGAGTCGGCCCGCCGGATTCGAACCCCCTATCCATATATGGGGGCACTGGGTAGCTAGGGAAAGAGGATTGATCTAGATAATGCTGAACCGGAGACGTGACCGGACATGGCATTGGGACGAGAGGCGGATCGGATCAGATATCTACAGTATCGGCAGTCTCGGTCTGCGGGAAGGCGAGTCTCAGTCTCTATTATCATTATCCACGAATCAGAGAGATAGATAGCCGACTCGATTTCCGTGGACCCGGCCCGTCCCGATACAGTGACCTGAACAAGGGAAGGGCCTGAGGGAAGTCAGATCAGAACTGGGATTCGACGGGTTGAATGGAATCTGATAGGACTGATAGGAGCTTGATCGACGCAATGCCAGTGACGACATATATAGATATAGATAGGGGTCGCCTATCGGGGTGCTCTCCCGACCGGATAGTAAGACCTGGTGGTAAGGGGGTAAGACAGGAATAGTAAGGGCTCTATTCAGAAATGACCTTCGGACCGGGGGAATAGGCTTAGTAGGGCTCGAACCTACAATATCACCGTTATGAGCGGTACGTTTCAACCGATTAAACTATAAGCCCCATTCTCTCTATTCAACCGATTAGACTAGAAGCCCTTCTGAATTATTCCGGCGGAACGGGAGCGCCCCTCTCTAGAGAATATAGGCCCCCTATATAGATATGGGGACTCGGAACTCAATAGATCGGGACCATGAATCGACGCGAATCGATCACCCATTCTTTCTATATTACATACGTAATATGTTTTGTTTGGTTTGTTCTCCATCGTGGCCGATCTGGCCTATCTCTCTATAGGGAACAGTATTTCATTTCTTATGGATGGGGGGCGCCAGTCAATCGAGGTGACGACGGGCTGGCTATATAGAGCATCCGGTATGACCCCGCCATATCTAGAATTCTCAATTCTATATCTATATGGAGGGGGGGGGGCCAGGTCCTAGATAAGATATGGGGCACCCCCTCGATCGGGGCCATCTCTATATATCTTCAGGCGTGAATCTGGTGGATCAGTCGGTTCCCGGGTGGGGCCGCCGGCCGCCGACCCCATCCCCCATCTCTTATATAGGCTATAGGCAAGGCAAACGATGAATCCGCCCGCCCAGATAGATAAGATCTATAGAGAGGCCTCTATAGATAGATAGATAGATATCTATAGATCTATAGATATATATATATATATATATATAGATCTCTCTCTCTATCTCTCTATCTCTCTCTCTATATCTCTCTCTATCTATCTATCTCTCTCTCTATCTCTCTCAGATATAGATCTCTCTCTCTATCTCTCTCTCTATATGGCTATCAATGCTATCGGCTTGGCGTTCAGTCTATCAATGATTGAACAAGTCTATCAATGATCAATGCCCAGATCGGGGCATACGGAATATGTATGACCGAAGTGACCCAACGTGCACGATGCCCGGCGTGGCATGAATGATGTGTGTGATGCATAATGAATATACCGTACCGATCTCATCTCTATCATGATGGATAATGGAATGGGTGTGATGTGGGTAACATGATGTGATGGATAATGCCTGCCCCCCAGATCTATATATACGACCGCCCCTCCCCTCTACTAGAGTTTAGTTCGTCATTGAATGGGTTTCCCCTAGATACGTATGGGTATGGGTTGACTATATAGCTGTGGGCCCGTTGTGTGATGCCTGCCATTGACTAGAATATGACTACTATAACCCTGTAGCCTAGTGTGGGTGGCCCAGCGAAGAATACTAGTGCGCCGTTGAATTGAAATTGAATACGCCTCGGTGCCGCCTGGGCCATCTAACCAGTGACCGACATCCGGGGCCGGGAGAGGGAGAACCGGGGGACTTGGTTTGCCAATACCAACTGGCCCAATACCGAGTCGCTCCCATACCAAGACATCAATGTTGGAATGGCTGTCCCAATACCCAAGCAAACCGGCCAACCATGGCTCATGACTCACAGACAACATGACTCATGTGTATCTCCTATATACACGTGACATGATAGAGGCATACTACCGTGCCATACCACTACAGACCCATACCACTATTGTATATGAGAGATATGAGAGAGTACTCGGCCCCCCCCCATATAGATATAGATAGGGCCCCCCCTATTATATCTATATGGGAGAGAGGGGGGCCGAGGATAGAGAGAGTATAAGGGCCCCGATGGCCGGGGCGCCAATTAAACTCTAACTATATAGACTATCGCCCACCGCCGGCCCTATCACACTATGTCAACCGATAGGTCGGGGAACTCAACTCTATATACTACGGTGAGCAACAGCGAACTAACCCCTATCTCTAGTCGATCCGCCGGCTCCCCCCCCCCCCTATCTCCCATCTCTATATAGGGGGGGGGCGGTGTTTTCTCCCTATTGCGCTTCGCCTCCTGTGACTGGGTCTACAATGTAGACCTTCATTCCCAATGAGTCTCCCCGGGACCGGAATGATTATCCCTGTCCGATGGGTCTACATTCATCCCCGTCGTCGGGTACTGTTCACTTCCCCGCCAATCCTGTAGCCGTCACCCGCAATCCGCGCAGGTGTGTCCGCACCCCCTATCTCTCTATATGGCGCCCCAAAGAAAACGGAACGGAGCAACGAGTGCACTTCCCCGTATGAGCATTCGGCACATGCATAGGTGGAGAAGGCTTGTACTTGGGATCTCCCCCCCTCATCTTAGCTGGGTCCGAGGGTTCGCGGTTCATTGCTGTGCTTACACACCAGGCTACCCTTCTCCGAAAGCTTCGCGGGACCACCTACCACTCTTCTCCGGATCGCCCGGAGGGGTTTACCGCCCCCCCATAAACTAAACTTCTCCCTCTCGCCTTGCCCCTCTAGATATATGGCGTTAGTTCGCTGTCGCCAACTCGGCGGGGAGAGAAACCCCCCTATAGATATAGGCCAGTGAGTGAGCGACAGCGAACTAACCAGCTCTTGACCGATTGCGCCATATTCCCCATTCCGTCTCCGGAGACGAGACGAAATCTATATGGTATGGTATGGCTTAGGCTTAGATTGGTGGGATCTGATCTATAGTGAAGTGAGCAAAGGGGGGACGGACGCTTCCGCAGAGGGAAGCCGAACGAATGTCAGATGCAAAGCTCCGCACCTCATTAAGATCATATTGGCATACTCCCCTGGAAGAGAGAGAGCAGACCCCATCGGAGACGAGAGTGGGGTACAACAAGGCCATCCTTCTCACAGAGCCGTACGTGGACGTGACCGCTCATACAGCTCCCTGCCGGCATCCCCATTATCAAGTGTGAATGGATCAAGAAGCTATAGTCTGCACCCCTCCTAGTTCAGATTAGATATATGGCGACGGGCTCGACCCATATCGTCATAGGGGCATCCGGGGATGGACTCGACCAACTCTCCATAGTATCCATCTATAGTATATGCACTTCAATCAATGGCCCGGTGGCCGGGGCACTGTTACCTATATATTATCTGGGGGTGGCATCCATCTCTCCATCCTTTATGTACGTGATACGACTGATGACTTCATTTTGTATATATACGTGATACGACTGATGACGATGACTGGTATAGCGTAGAGTAGAGGATTAATAGAGCTCGACCCCCCCCTCTATATAGATGTCGAGGGGGTCGAGGTGTGAGCGTCAGCGAACCACTCAACCCCCTATCTATTCTCCCCTATCTAGATCTATATGGGGGCCCCCTATATAGATATGGATCTGGAGGCCATATAGAGAATACCGAGCCCTTCTATATAGATGGGGGGAGCCCTGAACTATCTATATGGCGAGATAAGATAGAATAGAGAGGGCCCCCGGGGAGCCGAGCCCTCTCTCGCCCCCCCTCTCTCACCCATATAGAGAGAGGGGGGGTGAGAGAGGGGGGGGGAGAATACCGAGATAAGATAGAATAGAGAGGGGAGCCCTGAACTATCTATATGGCGAGATAAGATAGAATAGAGAGGGGAGCCCTGAACTATCTATATGGCGAGATAAGATAGAATAGAGAGGGGGGGGGCCCCATCTATCTATACCTTGTCTCCCGCCCCTCCGGAGACCCTCCGGATGAGAGAAAATAGAGGGTAGGGTCTCCGGAGGGTCTCCGGAGGGGCTATCTGGGGAGGGACTCGATTGTCATCAATCGAGGGCCCCAATTCTCTATTTAGATAGGGCACTCGCAGCTAGATCTCTAGATCTATATAGGTGGTCCCACCTCTCTATGGCGAGGGATCGAGACCCAAGAAGGGGGCGGGTGCGGCTATAGCTATCTATATCTAGTCGGCCCTATATAGAGAACTCACCCCCTCCCACCGATAGGCCCGATGGCGGCTCGGGGCGACACGACGGGTTGAGTTATGAGCATGACTATCTCCCCTATATACAGAGCCTATTAATCCAGCCCCTATATGGATTAGATAGATGAGGGCCCGACGGCCTACTATATCGATAAATGGCTTATATCCTTGAGGGACTCCCCCGATGGCCCACTCTACTCTATATAGCGGAGAGCGCGGCGGCTATGCTGTATAGAAAGAATATTATGGGATGGGCCCTCTATATCCTTACCGGGAGGACCCATATAGAACTATAGGGGACCCGGCCGGGAGGACCCATATAGATATGCATCAGCTATTCAGATGTATATAGAATGGCATGCCGGTTAGAATAATCTCCGCCGCGATCGAGCACGGTCCACAACCGGAGAGAACTGTGGATGTCGCCACCCTTGGCAGCCAACCCTATCGGATGTCGCCCCTATATAGAGACCATAGATGTATAGGGCCTCCCAACCCCTCCATATAGATCTATATGGCGATGAGCAACCAACCCCTATCTAATCTATATGGAGGGGAGGGCGCCGCTGGCCTATCCTATATATACCAACTAACCTTGCTCCAACCGACCCCCCTCTCTGTGTATGGGGGACTATTGTATTACACCTATATATGGGATGAGGACCCCCCCTATATAGATATGGGAGCCGAGATATAATAGAGAGGGGGGGGGAGAGGGGGGGTCATGCATAGTTTGCAGCGGCCCTATATAGATCTATGTCGGATCTGGTGTGGTTTATCCCCTCGCCTATCGGGCCGCCCTATATATGCGAGAAAGGGTGGGTGGGCTGTGGGCCCCTTCCCTATATATACGACAGGGGTTCGGCCCGCGTGATCGTGACAGATTCATCACTACCCCCCCTCTCTATCTATATCTGGCCCCGCCCCGATCGGCCCCTATCTATGGTATGCGCCCCCGGCGCCCGCCCCTGAACTATCTATGGACCTCCGCCTCCCCTATCTCCCCTCTATTCTATGGAGGGGGGGGCCTATGCCTATGCCTATTAATACAGGGCAGGGCAGGGCAGGGCAGGGCAGGGCAGGGGGCGGCTATATGCTACCCTCGGAGGAGATCAAGTTGGAAATGGATAACGAGGCCAACAGCCCTATATATCTCTCTGGGCTGGGGGCCCTATATCTATATAACCGGAGCGCCACGATCGATCACCATTCTACCAACCATGAATCCTGTCTTATTCCACCTGGCATGATCGGGGAAAACGGGGTTCGAACCCGCGACTTCTGGCGTGACAGACCAGCACTCTAACCGACTGAGCTATTCCCCCTCTCCCTATCATCTATCATCCGCATCATCTATTCTATACGTGATATGACTGATGCCCCTATATAGATTCCCAGATATATATATAGAGGGCCCCGATCAACTATATCCGCACTCACCCGCCCCCCCTGAACTCTCTCGGCTCGGCCCCCAATCTCTCTATCTGCCAGATCTGATCGATCGAGATCGAGATCGAGATCTATAGAGCTCTGGAGGGTGAGGACAGATCTCTATCTCTATTCTATCATATCTCTATCTGGAGGGTGAGGACAGATATATAGATAATCATAGCCATGATAGGGGCTACCTACCCCTACTGATTGGACCCATCATCGGGCCGGGCTATATCTAAGGGGCTTTATCTCTATTTATAGGTAGTGAGGTCCATCTCTATACCACCAGAGAGAGTCAGGGCATCTCACCCTTGTCCTGCTATGCACATACAGAGGGGAGGGATCCCCATGGATGCATCTCCAACTCACCCCCATGGCCTGATGCTTTGCCCATTCATCTGCCATATATACAGGATGGGGCAGGTGGGCAGTGGTGAAGGGGCAGAACCCTTATCTCCACTTCGGCTTCTCGATCCTGATCGCCCAAGAGGTGCGAGTGTCTCCCTCCTCCGAGACCTGCATAGGAGAGGGCAGGGTAGATGCCGCCTCGATCTCCTGTTCAGATTTCTATGGCAGAAATGTCGAGGCCATCTATCTCTATCTGTGGACTCTGGCTCTCCTCAGATTAGAGGCAGATCTTAAGAATGTGGCTTCTGAGACTCAAAATCTATAGGAGCCTTGGGCGATCGCTGTATATAGGGGTGGCCACCTAGAAAGGACTTCCTATTCGATCTTGAGATCTATAGACAGAGGCTCTAGCCTCCCAAGAGAACTATAGATAGTCAGCCATGATCTATGATCTATATAGGGAGGGTTCACCGCCTACCTCAGGAGGGGTCCCCACTCTCTCTGGTGAGATAGGGTAGGCGGGGGAGTCCTTTACCTCCCATATAGAGAAACTAGACTAGGGGCCCCCATAGAGAATATAGATAGGGGGCCTCTGACATTCATTCATTTAGAAATGGCGAGGGAATGCCCTGACCGGCCCTATAGGAGGGGCATAGGGAACTAGATGGGGGTGAGGCCAGGAGGTCCTACTTATGCCTAGTTAGTTCTATATAGGCTATATACTACCCTCGATCTGCCCCCTCTCTATAGGCGAGATTGGCCGGGACGCCTCCCTATACTCTCCCGGAGGAGAAATAAATGGTGGTTTGCGGAGGCCCCCTCTCTAGACTCCCTTCTAGAGTCCCGGGCATCCAGCTCTCCTTCCGGTGAGAGATAAGATAGTTCAGGGAGGGGGAGGGGGGCGTCCATCTATCTAATCTCTATAGGAGGGGGTGCCGACTCTATTCTATATAGCCGATAGCCGCCCTCCTCGATGGTCGGGACCATCCATTACATTCTCATACGTGATATGACTGATGACTGGTTGTATCACGTATATAATAGATGGTTGGCATCACTATCGGCATCACTCGACCAACCAGGCAGTGAGCGACAGCGCCTGAGCAAGCCAATGACTAGTAATCATTTGATTTGGGTAGGAGGTCGCGGAGCGCCGACGGATAACGAATAGCGCAGGTAACGAATAACCAGGTACCCAAACCCAATGCAGAGTGAGGCAGAGTTCGTGAGCCGTGTAATAGGCGACCATCTCGCGCGGTTCTGGAGGGCACTTGAGCCGCAGCGCGTTGACCACTATCCAATTCCCGGGCCAATCCCCTTCCGTACCACTCCAAAATGAGATTCTCGCCGAATCCGAGTTTGCTGCTCCAACCATTCACCGAACTAATGCCTATTCTGTTTAGTACTTTAGGTGCTTTCGTGGCGTATCATGTCAATCTTCGTAAGGGATCAATTCCAACGAGCCTTTCAAACTAGTACTTCCGGTAATCGACTCTATTGCTCTTTAAATAAACGCTGGTTCCCGATCAAGTTTTCAATGACTTCCATTAGTCAGATCGTTCCTGCGTTTCGATACGAAGTCCTCATCTTGAAGCTTCAGACAAAGGTGCTATTGAGATATTGGGCCCTTATGGTATTCTCGTACACATTCCGGCAATTGGCCAAGCGAATGAGTCAACTCCCAAAGTGGATCTGTCGTGCGAGGAGGTGCAATACAACCCGTGGCCGCCTTGGGGGCCCCTCACCCCTCTATTTATTCTATGGAGAGGGTGGCTCTTCCGTTGTGGGTAAAACGTAAACCTGACTCTAGCCTCTCCTTCGGCGGAGATATAGATCTGGGGGCGTTAAGACCGGAGCTTTCTAGTAGTGCCAGCATGCAAGCAGGAATGCAAGTGAATGAATTCCCCTCCTTCCACGAGAGGCGAACTTCGAGGATATAGATAGGGGAGCGGCTATCTGGCAGGAGTCGCTGCGGTAGGCTATGCCAGTCCCTATGGACAAGGGGCAGTCCATCGCGGGCGCAGGCAGCCCTCTACCATCCATTGCATTCTCTTCCCTATTTCATGCCCGGGCCCAGAGTGATGCCTATACTGCAGCCATCTCAGGGGTTGGATTACAAGACCCATATCCATTCGTCAGATATATAGAGATGATTGCATAATCATCATTCCATTCTATATCTCGCTTGGATCTTGTCGTCAATCAATAGGACAGGACTATTCACAAGGGTAGGGGCATATCACCATTACTATTACTATAATAGTCCAGGGAGCGTAATTGCCAGAGCACAGGGGGATAGTAATGATTTCGGCAGGGAGCAGCCGGACTGCTGTAAGCAGAAACTATAGAGAAGGGCCGAGCGAGCCTCTGGGATCTCCTATAAACCTCCCCATGATGTGGCAGAGGAGGATATCCAGAGGAAGTCCCAGTGAGTGGAGATTCCCTGCGGAGAGCCGGATGAGGGGGACCTTCACGTCCGGTCCGGAGGGCGGGGATATCCCGACCCTACTATCACTATGCCTTTGCAATGCCACTCGGTTTAACTCCCCTTGCGACTTTTTTCCGTATGTGGGATCTTCTATCCCCTTGGGTAGATAATCGATCGTCTTTCATTTCGATAGTGAGTAGTTTCTTCCCCGGGTAGAGCGGGCCAACCAACCGCCGAGGGCGAAGCTATTCTGAAGGCTCCCCGATATTCTCCGGTTCGACTAAGGGAGCATGCGCTCGGCCGAGTGCCAACGCCATGGGGGCGGGGCAGCTAGATCTGATCTATATAGGTCTTGTCTTGGGGTCTTGGGTCCAGATATAGATAGATACTCTCGCCCTATCTATAGTTCGGGGTGTGAGCGATAGTATATATAGTTCAATTGGCGCCCGCCCGCATATAGATATAGAGATATCTATATATCTATATGGGCAGACCAGACCCCGGAGAAAAGAAAATAGAGGCGGGCCATCTCTCTATACTATAGAGAGGCCATCTATCCCATCTCTCTATATGGGGGCCGGCCAACTAAACTATATACAGGCCATCCCATCTCTCTATATAGCCCGCCTATCTATATATGGGGCGACTCTCTAGAGTCGGCTATAGTATAGTCGGCACCCCCTGGTAAATTTAGAGGGGATAGGAGGCCTAGAACTCTATGGGAAACCCTCTCCCTGTCGGTCGAGGGAGATAGATGGATAGGAGGCTCTCGACCGCCATCTATCTATCTATATAGGGAGAGGGAGATAGATGGATAGGCTCGACCCCCTCTCTATTATATCTCGGCTCGGCGCGACCCGACGAAACCTGACAAAAGCAACTGAAAAGTGATTGCCCAACCGCCATCGTGCATGTGGAACAAAGTGAGTGCGGTGAGCGACAGCGGGCCCCCTCTCTCTATATGGGGGATATATAGGGAGTTCTCGATAGTAAGAGTTGATAGTCCCCAATCAATGTTAACTCGATAGTAAGGTTCCAGTAGTCCTATTGCTCCAGTGCTCCTTCCTCGAATTCGATGACTGATAGAATCTTTCCCCCCGACCTCCTCGCGCATAAATGCCGTTCCGGTCCGAAGGTCATTTATCGACGGTAGCCACACCAACACCCAGGTACCAGCAAGGGGCGGTCCCGAACCGAACGAACGCGGCCCTGCCCTGCCTGCCCTATAATACATATGGCGGACGGATCAAAAACACAACAATAGGGCTCCCGATAGGCCCGCGTGATTGACTCCCGATGGCCCGGGGTCCGTCAATAGAAAGAGATAGGGGCGGGGTCATATACCGTTCTGGATCGCCCCCTATATCTATATAAGCGTCCCCATCATGCATAGAACAACGATTACGTAGATGATCAGATGATCTCGGCCCCCTCTCTCTTGGGTATGCTCATGCTCCTCCCGGGTATCCGGTATCTCAAGTGGCATTTCGGGTCGTATCTCCGAATTCTCATTGGATTGGCTTGGACGACTCCTGTCGTATCCAGGCGGGAAGCCACTGCGCACTCCCCGGCCCGGCCTATTGTTTAGTTGCATATATCGCATAGAAAAGAAAGGCATCGGACGGCTGCGGGGACTCTCGACCGCAGGTGAGCTTGGAATGTATGATCCAGCGTATCTCTCCGGCGTATCTCTCCTATCCACTATATTCTCCATTCCATGCTCCCCAAGCCCAGGAGATGTTTCAACTGATCTCAGCACCCCCTCCCCCTCCCTGAACTATCTTATCTTATCTATGGGGCCTCTCTTCACCTGCGCCTCGTATGAGTAAAGAGGATATTGATATTGATGCTCATGAAGCTCCATGCCCCACTCCCCATCACTGATCATCCGGACAGATAGTGGTTGAGTAAGTGGTGCAGTCGGTGCTCTCCCGGCCGCCCCTCCCAGGGGCAAGGGCCTTTTCAATAGGTAGGTGTAGAGTAGGTCGCAGAAAGCCCCTATTGATACGATGGTTAAGTCACCACGACCCCACCCCATATATAGATAGGATAGGGTGCATGCCCTAAATGCCAGGATGCGCCCTGCTGGAAGAGCCTAGTCGAGACAGTTTTGAGCCGTATCGTATGCTATGCTAACTGGGAATAAGTCATCTCGATTCCGCCAGTAGAATCTCTCCGAGGCTGCGCGCCGTCGTGAGATGGAGAGCGAGAAAGAGGAGAGAGTCGTGTGAAGAGGTCGCAGCTTTACCCCCTACCCTATTAGGAAAGAAATATATCTGAGGATGCCACGATCTATATATAGATATATAAGATATAGATATCTCAATCTAGCGGATCGGAAAACAAAAATTCCCCTATATCTATATCTCAGTTTCGATCCAGATATCAAGCCACTTCCCCTCTCTATAGATCTTAGATATATGATATATGCCTGGTCCCGCCTGGGCCTGGAATGATTCCGTATTAGAACCAAAGCTCTCCTCTTCGCCACCATGCATCATTAGCACTCGACCGGTGCGGTGCACTCGGTGTGTTCCGCTTCATTCCTTCATCCCATTCCGATTGCCGATTGTAAGTGATCTCGATCTATCTACATATTTCTTTCTACCCGTCTGAAGCGCCTTCTATCTATCCCTATCTATATGCGGGCCCCTTTCTCCTAGTTTCCCGATTCCGGGGCTGCGCCGTTCACCCGCGCCGATGTGCCGATCGGTAGAAAGCCGGTTCAGGCCACCCGATTCATTCGTCATGTATCTATATATGGAAGGCCAGGTAAAGATTGAACTCCACTAGGACTCCAGCCGATTCATTCCTCTAAAGCTCCCACTCCCAGCCATGCCGATCCGATTCATTCGTTGATTGGTAACCCAATCAACGAATGAATGTTCGTGCAACCGGCCGTATCCGGAGAACACGGCTCGGTTCTGACAGCCGGATGGTGAGAGGAAGCCTCCCGCATTACCATTGGGTGGGGGTAGGAGGAAGCGATTGCCGTGAACAGCAGGACTTCTCGTAATGGATCCCCGATCACGGAATCATACTCATAGGCATCAGGATTGGCGGAATCACTGGCCCTGGCGGGGCCTCAAGTGGCGTTTGGCCGGGGTCTCAAGCGGCGGAATCATGGGAGGCGGGAATCGCTGGCATAGCCATTCCATGGGAATGAATCACTAATCACTCGACTAGCGACTAGTCAATCAGGTGGGCAATCAGCATTGGCCAACATAGATATAGGAGGGGGCTCCTCAGTGCCCCCATTCCCCATCGTCTTTCTCCGGCCAACGTCTTTCAGTTCTATAGTTATATAGTTCTCTCTATAGGGGAGGGGGCAGTTCTCTATATAGGGGGCCAACGGCTATATGTAGATATGGCTCCTATAGATCTATATGGCGAGGGCGGCTATATGGATTGTAGTCTAGTCTTCTCTATAGAGTCAGCGCCCCACCTGAACTATCATATCTATATGGCGACGGCCCAATTCTCTATATATCTGCGGACAGCTATATAGAGGCGGGGGCACCGATAGGACGATGCTCTCTCGACTGACGTCAGGTCATTCATGCGCCTGCCTGATTGACGGAGAGGAAGGAATGGCATTATGGTTGAAAGGCATTGATGCGCCCTATATAGAGATACCTTTGATGCGCTCTTCCCTTACTATCACATGCGCTCCGCTCTTACAGGACTACGCGCTCTTCTCTTACAGGACGGACTATGCGCTCTTGCTCTTCCGACTATGCGCTCCACCGCCCAGAGAGTTCAGGGCCAGTCGATCCCGTACCACCCACTATACCACCGCATTATCCGGCTATCCCCCGATACAATACAGTAGGCACCTTTCGCTCAGGGCTCAAGAAAGAAGGGCCTATAGATATTAGAGATCTGGGCCTTTCGTTGAGGTCAGGGCGGCCCCCTCAGGTTGCTCGACCTTTACCCTTCTATCTCCTCATATAGAGATAGGGGCCCGGGCTCCATCCGACGCCGAGGAGATCGAAGACTCTTCAGGAGGACCCTATGGGCTCATTACTTCCCTATATCTGGGCCCCTTCCTTATTACATCGATTCTAGCTTTCACTCCCGTGCTGCCGTCGCGACGGACAGAACTGAGCATTATGACAATAAGTCGTCAACGTCAACAAGCAGGCCAGGAAGCTCTTGCGTGTCCGGCGGCCTGGTGAAGAAGCCGGCTTGGCTCCCGCTCGTAGTCAGGGGCGCAGGATACAGGCTCTCGGGATGCCACCACCCTATAACTGGAAGTGCCACTCCTATTCCCTGTCGCCATATGAAAAGAAGTTATGAGGAGAGAGAAAGTACTTGTGTCTATGAAGGGCTATGAATGGGGGAATATCTTATCTTGATCGAAGAATCAGAACTGAGCATCCGCCTATACTGAACTGACTATCTGTGGTTGTAACTCGATTTTTGGCGAGTTAACATTAAAAAATACGAGCGCTCGGCTCCTTACCATATAGATAAGGGGCCCCATGTCATATGAGGTAGAGGGCCCAGAGATGGGCTAGTTCAAGAGGGATGGTCTCCCAGCATAGAGTGGCGTCGGGCCCCCATATGTGGCTTGAAAATAAGAGAGGAGCAGTCTCGAGAGGCAGGAGGCTGTGCATAGGCCAGCGAGAGAGAAACGAGAAGAAAGAGCGGAGCGGCCATCCATAGCAGAGAGAGGAGGGACCCCCTTCCCTGTAAGGGGATAATATGAGGAGTTCTCTATGTTATTATAGATCATGGATGGGCTTTATCATCTCGGCCCCGACCCATCGCTATACTATGTAGAACTCTTAGCTGGTGAAGATCCCATATCTACCAGCAGGCATGCCTAAGAATTCTGGGCCTCTGCTGTGAAGACCGCTGGCTTTGAGGAGCAGCAACTAACGACCTCTAATCTAGATAAGGAGTAGTCAGATCTATAACATAAGTGCCCCATATACATATGAAGTGGGGCAAATACAGATGTAGAGAGAGGGGGCCGGGTATCTAAGCTGAAGCTTATGGAGCTACGGAGATTCTCTCTTCATATGGCGCCCGAGTCCCCACTTCCTCATATCTCTATGAGATTGAGGCCCCATATAGGCTGGGGCTATATAGAAAGTGACACGGCATGACAAAGCGTGGCAGACCTAGCCCCCGGCACTCTGTAAAGGATCTGTAGGGCCATATCTGCTCCAAGATAGGGCAGCGAGGAGCCCCACTCTGTCTGCTTAGATCTGATATAGAGAGAGGGGAGGGCCCACTTCTCTCTATCTGGAGGTGAGGCTATATGTGTGGCAAGCTGAACAGATATGACCCCCCTCACCATATCTATAAGGGCTGAGTTCAGATCGCTGAGGCCCCCTGGCATCTGCCCATGTAGATTCCAATGAGGAGCCCCCTTTCTCTCTATATGGGTTCATGGGGGCCGCCTACCTTTCAATTTCTGGGAGCATCTCTTCGGGCACTCCCCGCCCCCTGCTCTATCATGGAGGAGAACCTCTATCTATGAGCCTCGGCGAATCATCACTCTATCTATATAGCGACAGCAGCTAGCTCAGAAGAGAGACACATATATCGTGAATGAACCCCGGCCCCATCACAGAGAGGAGAGCACCTGGGGCACTCGGCCTCTCTCTCTGTGAAATACCCCTATATAGTATGAGGCAGATATGAAGTGGGGGCGAGGAGGAGCTGTCTCGACGACCTCTATGGCTGGGAAGGCACCCCTCTAGTTCGGGTGGAGTAGATGGTGGCGACGGCCTATACACTATGAGAGTATATGGCTGAGCGTTGAACAACTTCGGCTTGTCAGTAGAGCGACTGGCAGAATATATGAAGAATGAACAGGAAAGAGGCCTCCCGGCTCGTGGGGCGCAGGGGAAAGAACTCGATCGTGGAGGAACACGCATCTGTGGGCGTGAGAACACACATCTGTGGGAACACGCGTACCTCTACTATGCGTGCGGTCGTGGTTGCGTCGTGGAACACGCATCTGTGGTATGAAGGCAGATTCGGACCTGCGTGAAGGCTTCAACGAAATTTGATCTGCCGCTACTCGGCCACTTCTCCCGTATGGAGCTCGTAAGAACTCAGATATATAGGGCAGGCAGCAGAAGAAATTGGCGCTCGCCAGGCTGGTAAGTGGCGGCAGCGGCACCGAAGTTCGCTGTCATGCACTGGTATATTATGCAGAAATGCCCGGGCGTGCCCGCTGATGCGAACTCTATCCGATATCTGATATCATCTGGGGAGGATGAGCGGGTACCTCCAGATGGGGACCGCCCCGCCTCCCACCCCCCACTCCTGAATATGTATCTTGTCTGATATCGCAGGGAGGGTGAGGCAGGCAACGAAGTGGGAACTGACCGGCCACTTATTTCGAGCCCGCTCACGGCAACGCCTTCAGGCACAACTCATTTAGATCACCGATCGACGAGGCCGAACCCAGCCAGACATCGCCCTCTAACCGCCACGAACAACATAACATGGGCACTGAAACCTATCTATATCTGTCGAAGCAGACAGTAATTGAGCCGAATTGAATTGGCTGGAGTATTGTGTCGACTCACGATTCGCTGTACCATGCTAATGACAGTATGTCTGGTCCGCTACTGAGCCATACTAGTGAAGCTGGTGTGGCTATGATCACATATCTACCCAGGTGATGTGGTGACCACTACTGTGAAGCTAGTGTAGTCCATACGAAGTGTGGCGGGACAGAACTCGGAGCCGGGGCTAGTGACTGAACTTCACTCGGAGGGACGAATGGTCGCTCAGATCGGAGAGATGGTGGGATCGAAGGCCGTCGTCGACGCAGAACAATGCAGCCAGCTTCGGTTGGGCAAACTACGAAATGTTTATGAGCAGATGTTGTTTAGCCAATGATGAATTCCGCTGCAGAGGACTGTGCATTTCCAACCACCGGCGGCGGCTCCGCTGGCTGGTGCTGCTCCGGCACTATTGATTTCGCCTCCAGCTCTCGAGTTCTCGCCGATTTCCAGCAACATCAATCCCCGCTAACGTAACATGTCAACCATGTTGATAGTCTTATTAATTTGAAACGTAAGGCTGAAAGGAGGATTTCATGAACAACGAAAGATTTCTTCCTTTCCTCTGTTGATTTTCCTCTGTTATTCCTCTCCCGAATCTCTGCTTGGATGGCGAGAATGTTCACTTCACTCGGCCGGCCGACTAGGCCGAGGGCCCTGGCCATATAGAGAGATCTGGGAGAAGCCTCTATAGAAAATAAGAAATCTGTGCTATGGCGACATCTATATGGGATATGAAGGGCTGCCCCTATCTGTAAGGACTATAACTAAACTCTCTCTTTTGAGAGACTCTAGAGTATAGCAAGCAATACTCTCTCTAGCTGCGAACTATGGCATTTCGGGCACCTATAGTCATTCGAGGTAGTAGTTATAGAGAGGGAAGAGAGGAAGACCTACAGATGAAGATCACAGAATAGATAGAGAGAGAGGAATGAAGAGAGAAGGACTTTGAAGAGTGAATAGTATCGAAGACTAGAGAGAATCAAGTGAAAATTGAATCTAGAGAAGAAGAAGACTGGGAAGTCGAGATATGAAGAGAAATACTTTCGAATAGAAGAGAATAGAGAAAGGAAGACTACGGGCTGGGAATATGAGAGAGATAGAGAGGAAGTGAAGGATTCAGATAAGAATGAGGAGCCTCTGCTCCTATCTGCTTATGGGCCATCGACTCACTGCCTCCCCTGTTAGATATGGCGATGGTGAGCCGATAGGACAGCCCCATCGAAAGAGGGCCCCAACCCCTATGGGCCCGATGAGATGAGCAGGCACCATATGAAGATAAGGGCATACTCTAGAGAGTGCTCGGCCATCAACCGACCTACGTCGGCCTCGTCTCCGAATGCCATGAATTCGGAGTAGAGAGGAGACGTAGAAGCCCTCTCTAGATATGGCCCCGGCGAGAATCCTGGCCCCGTCTATATGGGCCCGGGATGCGGGCCCAGGCACAAGATCCCATGAAAGGCAGAGAATCTATAGAGGAATACGATCTCTATTCTATTATATATGTAATACGAAACATACAGGCACATATATGAGCCTAAAAAAAAGGTTACATTATCATATATGGCCGCTCTCCCTCTATGTCTAGTCTGGTCTGACAGAGAACAGCTCCTGTATATGAAGTAGACACCATATGGGTATATGAGATTGCCTTCCATATCGTATCACGGGGCAGCCTCTAGCTCTATGTAAGAGGATTATGGAGCTATAGAGTTCGAATAGTCTCACATTCGGAAGCTATGAGAGGACTAGAATATAGATGAATATGGGCATAAGAGTGAAGAGTGGACTATAGAGAGAGTACGAATTTAGCAGGCATGAAGTGAAGGTCAGTCGGTGAGAAGGAAGTGCCGAATAGAGGAGCTATGAGAGATCACAGAGAGAGGTTCAGGCTGAATATATACCCCCACCCCATAGAGCAAAGACCAGAACTCCCAGCTACGAAAACAACGAGCAAATATATGAGGGAAACAATAGTTCCCAGTTTGTGTTTGTTGCGAAATGCATAAACTAACAATACGCTAAGCTT
>CM031241.1:761608051-761696045 GCA_018340775.1 Taxus wallichiana var. yunnanensis
AGTATACTTCGTTCAGTTACATGTTACTAAGATTCTCTCAGGGACGGAGTAAAAGCTAGGAAAAGGGAAAATGTCAATATAAAATTTACACCTCCATAATTTCTATTTTATTATGTATGTATTAAGAATAGGATGTTGTTAAGTATGATTAGTAGTGGCGTCACGATCTCCATATAACGGCACCATCGATGCAGTGTTACTTGATAAAGTAGAGTACGGGTAGCAGTCAAGAAATACAATAAGAATGTTGTGGTAAAAGTAAATATTTTGTCGTAAGTAGATTCGACCAATGTTAAAATGTCCAAAGATTAAGGTGAAGTATACGAGAAGTAGAGGTCTACATGATTAGGAATTAGAAATATTATGGCTGGTAATAAGGATAAGGAGTGATGCAATAAATATTTTGTGTATTTTATTGTGTAAAGTTCTAAAAATGTGGAACCCGTGTGAAATGATAGGTTTATCTTATCTTAGAAGATAAGTCTACATGTAAAAAGCTGAGGTTTGGCATGGAATATGATTGTTAGGAAGATTTACATCTATCTTTAGAATGAGATTTTGGATAGCCTAAATTCCTATAAATGAGAATACCCCTCATTTAGCATAGAAGGAAGTAGTGAGAAATATTGGCATGAGTAGAGTAGTAATAAGGAAACCATCATTTTGAAGGTGTATTAAACAAGCTATGTTAAAAGGTGTAATTGTGAAGTTTCTCCACATTGAGACAGTTGGTTATTGTTGGAAGGCAAGTGAAGTCGGTAACACTTGGGGAAGTACCTCATGGGTGAATTTGCCATTTCATGTTAATAATTATAATTTACAGATATTTCAGATTTATCATGTTCCTTCTTATCATAGTCTATGGTATTCTTGTGTTATGTTTGTTGTTGTGTTTTAAAAGATTCCGTCCACGAACTAAAAGTTGTGCGTTATTAAATAATCCTTAGCGAGAATTTCTCGGTAAGAATATCATAGTGTCGGATTAATTGTTGTGAGGTAAATAAAAACTAAATCCCAATTACAAAGGCTTAGCTCAAAGAGAGCAAGTAGTTTGTGATCCCAAAATAAGAACAAATTAAAGCGATCTGAGCGGAGGGTAAAAATTTCTACGAAAAATTTGTACACTAGGGTATTGACTCATCTTCTTTTTAAAACCTAGAAATCAATTACAAGTGGATCTAAAGAGAGTAAGAAGACCCAATGCACAACCAAGCCAACAAAGGTTCCAATGTTATCTTGAACATTGATCAAACCGAATTCACATGATAAACGATACATGCAACCTAATTCATATACATGTAGTTGCGACAAAGAAGGTGTTTGTTTCAAGCATCGATCACAATAAGGAGTATACATACTACATTTCAATAATCCTCTACAAAATCAATAACGATTATCTCAAAAAAGCTTTATATCAAACCAAACAGTGAATAACGGTAAAGATGCATCTAATCTAGAGGTTACTTAATCCCTCAACGATTTATAGTTACTAGTCCATTAACCTTGACACAAATAGTCTATCCTTCAGCAAGATGAGGATTTTCCTGAGCGGAAGGAGAGAAGAATATCCTCCTATTTGCGTTCCTTTACAAGTTCAAAGGGGTGGTACAATCTCAAAAACATAAGTACCTACAACCATTCTAGGCTAAAGAAGGCTACGAGGAGAAGATCCCAAAAGAGATTGCTAGGCTCGACTTAAACCATGAATCTATTCTCTTAAAGCCCTTTTGAAATGCATGAGTCACCAACATAAACAAGTTCTAAGCATACCTGACCCATCCTCAATATAGAGTAAAACTCAAAGCTCAATATGCCACAAGTACACAGCAATCAAACAAACATGCCTTAAATACAAGTTGAAGAACTGCACAGAAAGTATTCAATACGGAAGTTCAAAGTGACAAACACGAGAAGCTTCAAAACACAAGTTCAAAACAACACAAAACTCCAATACAAGCTAAAAACAAACACAAGGTTCAATAAAAGTTCGTAATGAAACAAAAAGGCATTAAATACCAGTTCGAGAACAACACCGGCCTTGAATACAAGTTTAGAACTAAATACAAAGCTTCAAATACAAGTTTCACATGCATGTAACCACTAGACTTGCACGGAGAAAGTTTCCTAAAGGCTATCATTATTTGAAGTAAATGGATTTATACCAGAAACCGCAGAGATTCATAAAACCATAAAAATAAATAACTAAAAATCATGAAAACATTTATCTCTGTGAGAGCATAATTGTTTTAATGAATCATTTAAGAAGTTAAATCAAGAAATCTTAATGAATAGAGTCTATCATGCCCGATAGTGCTTCAACGCATATTCAAATGAGACTTCCAATGAGCTTCCAATTATTTTCTCTTTATTAAAAGATCAAAAACCAAACATATTTTATTCTAATGCCTCATATACTTTCCTTTAATCAAAAATAGGCCAGAGAAACCAAAAATAGCCACAAATAAAATTGAACCGCTGCTAAGGTTCAAGAACTAGGCATAGCTCCATGCGAATCAAAATCATGAGGCATGCAAGACCAAAAAAACCTCTCACAATTGCACCTCCCTTATTTCCATGATGGTTTTCACACAAATACTTGAGGTCCATCAATGTCATTAATCATGAAATTCTGACCTATCTCTCCATGCCACCACCTCCTAAAACTAGCAAAACCTATATCCACTTCAAAGCATGCATTTTCCAACTTTGAGTGAAGCCCCACGTATGCTTCCACTAAAGTTTACTCTCACTTTTTTTAAAATTGGGTTATACCTCCCATTCATTTAACCAAATCAATTCAAATAAATGTCATTGGAACCATCACCATAATTCCATGCAACCCTTAGGTGCCCTTCAATAGTTTAGGATAGATTTTTCCAAAACTTAGGTTAGTCTAAAAATAACTACCTTAGGTTTTATAAAACATTGCTTATAGGTAATTTCCACCTTAGGTTAGATAAAATTCACAACCATATAGTATTAGGTATTAGGTTAAAATATCCTAGCATTACATTGGTAATTTCTCCTTTATTCATTTAGCAAAAGAACTTAGGTTAGGATGTCATCCCAACAAAATAGACTAAGAAGCCTACGTTAGATTGAAACCTAAATAAGTAGACATAGCTAGGAAGTAGGTGCTTTTACCTAGTGTAGGATACCATTAGGATAATCCTTTAGCTTTAGGATTTAGATTCCCTCCATAGTGGTGAAACAGATCACGCATTTTTTTTACGCCATTAATATCCTAAAGAGATTAATCCCAAAGACACAAACACAAACATACAACCAAATGAAGACACATTCATACAAGACCAAAGAATTTGTAAAATACAAAAGTTCAGTCTGTTATGTCTCTCAAGCTTATGAATGTCAATTTATCATTCAATCCGTTAAGGAGATTTAAAACATTCCCTGGATCACTAAAATTGATCCAAGGATGAGTCAGTAAAAGAGATATGTTTGCAACTCTCAAAACTAGATTCGCAACTCACCTACAAGAAGTGAAAATGGATTCTTCAAGCCATATCATTTTTTCTAATGAATCCAAGAGCATAAATGATTTATCTATAATAAGCATGATTTTCAACAATCAAGGAAACACACCTCATTCAAGAAAATCACATGCCTACATGCTTGTAATGCAAAACACAAATACAATCTGATTTGTTAAAGGTGTTATATACTTCCTCCTAAAAAGAATCATCATCTCCGATGATCAGTATTATGTTTGACCATTGCATTGAGGATAGTAAATTTATCCACTTACTTAACATATGTTTGCAAAAATATCATAATTTAAAGTTCGAAATCAGCATTTGCATAGTTGTTTATTTAAAAATAAATAGTTGTCTTCAAAAACTGGTAGAGTTATTGACATATAAAGATAAAACCACAAATTTTTATTAGTCATCATAATTCAATTACGATCAAATAAATATGGAAAATAAGTTTTCATATCTTCCATATTTTTCCAGGTTACACTTTCTTTTCATTAAACTTGTCCCACTGGACCTTACATTAACTTATTTCATGATTTCTTAAATGCACAGTGGTGGCGCAGTTTCAGCAATCATATGGGTTTAACCACGATTATTCATGGGTCTTGGACTTGCAAGGAATTCCAATTTAACACATGTGATAAATCTGAAATATATATCTTAAGCAGTAGAAATATAGAAAGCATCATGCATTCATGACAAAGTAGGAGGTAATGCTTAATGCAGTAAGCTACAGGGTTGATTAATTCAACTATCTCAAAAGGGTCCCACATAACGAGGTGATAACTTGGCATCCTTGCCAAAATTTATTAAGCTCTTTTCAGTTTAACTAGAAGAAAGACCTTCTCACCAAGTTCAAATTTCATGTCAACCCGCTTTAAATCAACATAACTCTTTTGCCTATCTCTGTGCTTCTTTCAAGCATTCACAAATCATTTGAACTTGATATTCCATTTCCATAAGAATTTCAAAGTTAAATTACCTCTCTATCCTCAATGTTGTCCCGACTAACGGGGTTTGCATTTTCTTCGTATAATGCTTCCAAAGGTGCCATCTTAAGAGAGGCATGATATGTGTTATATAAGCAAACTCAACTAGTGGAAGGTACTCTTCCCAATTATATTGTTGATCCATATAATAAATTCATAACATATCCTCTATAACTTGATTAACTCTTTGAGTCTGCTTCATCCATTTCCGGATGATACCACAGTAACTAAAATTCAGCTTAGTTCCTAGAGTGTATTAAGTGTTTGTCAAAACCTTAACACCATTCAAGGATCTCTATCAAATATGATTAATTCAGAACTCTATGTAATCTGAAAATTTCATATATAAATCTCTTAGCCAATACAGGAGAATCATCCTTCATATTACCAACAATAAAATGTGCTACCTTTGTTAGTTTATCAACAACTACTAAAATAACATCATGTTTATTTCTTCGGCATAGGTAACCCTTGTAAAAAATCCATGCTTATTACTTGCCATTTGTACTAAAGTATGCTATGAGCATACAATAAACCAACCGGGTGCATATGTTTATCTTTAACATGTTGACATTCTAAGCAATGTCACAAAATCAATAACATCCTTTTTCATGCCCTTCCAAAAATATTGTTGTTTTATATCAGCAAACATCTTTTGTAATAATATGTGTCTCAAAAAGGTAAATTGTGAAATTTTTCTAACAATTTCTTTTTCTTAAATCATTTAGCGAAGGTATGAATACTCTGTTTTCAAATCTTAAGATTCCATCATTATCAAATTGAAAAGTTTTATACCCACATCATTTGGATCTAAAGTGAGCATTGTTTTTACTTGCTAAAAGTAAGAAGCATGATTCCATAACACTTTTTACTTCATCCTTAAATTGAGTTCTCAATGTTATAAGAGCATAAATGTGCCTCCTACAACTTAGAGTGGCAGCTACTCTTTTTCCTTACATTTTATGTAATTGATGTCAAAATCATATTCGAGACAAAAATCTAACCATCTTATTTGTCTTGCATTTAGATTTGGTGGTGAAAATATAATTCACCCAAGATGATCAGTCTTTAATTCAAAAAGGTTTACAAGCGGATGTAATGCCTCCAAACTTGTAGTGCATGGACAATGGCAACAAGCTCTAAATCATGTGGAACATAACTCAACTCATGTAACTTTAGTTTTCTACATTCCTAAGATATGATATGAACATTTTGTAATAAAATATCTCTTAGAACTTCCCCCGAGATGCATCTTATTACTACCATAAAGTCTCCATTAGGATTTGGTACTCTAGAATATGTCTTAAAGTTAATTGTGATCCTTCAAAGTTCTGAATGCATATTCACATTTCTCATTCTAAACAAACTTCTTATCTTTTTCGTAATGAAATTATTAGGTGCAGGCCACTTTAAAAAATCTTTACAAATTTTCTATAGTAACCAAAGAAGTCCCATGAAGCTTTTAACTTCATGTACATTATTTAGTAATGCCACTCGAGTTATAGCTATAATTTTAGAAGGATCTATAGTAATTCCATTCTTACTTATTACATGTCCCAAATAGTGCACATGTGTCAAAGAAAGAACATTTAGATAGCTTACCATATAGCTTCTCTTTCTCAAAATTTCAAAAGCTATCTTCAAATGTTCATGGTGTTCCTCTATGCCTTTAGAAAATATGAGAATGTCGTATAAGAATAAAGAAAAAATTTGTCCAAGTATTCTTGAAAGATATTATTCATTAAATTCATAAAATCTCAAGTAGGTGCATTTGTTAATCCAAAAGGTAAAACCGTGAACTCATAATGTCCATACCTTGTTCGAAAGTTGTTTTATGAATTTCCTCATCCTTAATCTGTAATTGATGATATCCAGTTGAAGATCTATATTTGAATATACTGATCCTCGCGCATCCGATTAAATAGATTATCAATTCTAGGGAGTGGGTATCTATTCTTGATTGTTGCTTTATTTAACATTTTGTAACCAATGCACAATCTAAGTGTTCCATCTTTCTTTTCACAAAAGTTCACGGTGCTCCCCAAGGTGAAATAGTCGGTCTAATCAAACCTTTAGAAAAAATTTCTTACAATTAAGCCTTAAGATCTACTAATTTATAGTTTTCATTTGATATGTTGCTTAGAAATAGTCTCGGTTCCATGCTTGATTTCACTCAAGTCAAATTCCTTGTTGTGTGGAAGACCTGTAACTCTTCCAGAAACACGTCACTAAAGTTTCAGTAACATCAGATATCATTCCAAGACATCAATGTTCTCTTCATTTGTTTAGCAATCTTTACTTTTGCATATAAGGTACAACCTTTATTTTTAGCCTTTTAAGTTGCATAAGTTGATGACGTTTTCTAACAAATCTCATATTTCACACCTTGAATTCTCTGTTGTTTTTGAGGTCATCTAAATAACTAATATGTTTTTCAAAACAATCCACTTTTACCTTATGTTCTCGCTAACCAATTAACACCTATTATTACATCATAAGACCCCAAAGGTGCAAACATAAAGATCAACGGTGGACAAACTAGGTAATTCAAGGACTACTCCAAAAAGACACATACTAACAAGATGAACAATGATATTTCCATAATGTACACCCATGTTTTATCCACGTTTCTAGCTTTTATTTTTAGTTTTGATGCTAATTTACTAGAAATAAAACATTTAGTACCTCTGGTGTCAAAAATAATAGTTATAGGTATGCCCAAATAACTTAATGCAGAACCTTTATGGGCATGGCCTTTTTAAGCACCCACTTGTCATTACCTACCGTAGTGTGTATCTTGTACTCACTGACATGATCATCCTTTTTCAAAGGGCTTTGATTTGTGTAATGATCTTTGTCAAAGTTATAACAAATTTCCTCTACGGTGTCTCTTTCTAGGCTAAGATTTATTTCCACCCTTAGAGTTATCATTCCACCTCCATAGACTTCTCTTCGTAAGTTATTATTATTCTTGAAAAAAGTTGTTTCTGTGCATTAAATGGAGACTTATTTGTTGTTGCTTTCTTATTATTATCATCTAAAACTTACTTTTCAATATGAATTTCTTCCATGGTCCTTTTCTTAGGTGCAAGAGATGATGAAGAGGATATGGGGATTTTCTTCCTTACTTCCTCCTTATGGGAATAAATTTCCTTCGATTTCTATTTCCGCCTTATGGCCTTTTCAACAACCCCTTCCATCGTGGTTGGGCTATGAACATCCACCTCTCCTCCTATAATAGGATTTAATCCCATGATGAATTTTTATCCCGAGCTTCTCGTACTTGATACTCGTGTACATACTTAAGGAGTTTAGTAAACCGCTCTCAATACTCAATTATTGTTACCTTTCCTTGAGCTAAGTTTTGGAATTTAGTCATTTTCCGATCATAGTAAAGTTGTGGTAGCCAACGTTACCTAAAATAACCTTTAAATTGATCCCATATGATATTAGTTTCATCAATTTTTAACTCAGCCTTATGGTTTTCCCACTATGAATATGCCTCATGGGAAAGTTGATATGCTCCCCATATCGAATTTGTTTCTTCTCGAGAAATTCCTTATTACAAAGTATTTCTCCATTTTGTTGATCAATTCTTTGCCCCATCTCCTAATGTGGTGCCATCAAACTTGGGTGGACTTATCCTTTTTATATCATTAGTAAGTTCAGGCCTACCAACCTAGCCTTTTTGTTCTCAAGGGATCGTGCGGTATGTTCACATTGTTATTATCAACACCTAAATTGGTGTTGTCATGCAATTTTGCTCGGAATGTTTCGGCTCTTTGGGAATAGAGTTGCTTCTATCCTTTCATTCCTTTTAGAAATAGATAAGGGTTAGGGCTAGGAGGAATACATTGAATGTCTAGATGGTGTGCGCGCATCAGTAGAGAGAGATCGGGTTGATTGTAAAGAACTCCTTTTTGTCTTGGAAGGTCTACCGGGTTATCGACGAAGATTACAGTCCAAGAACTGTGATGACAAAGGCGAGAACTCTGTAGGATGGCCTCGATACCGTAAGATGAGATGTCTCCCTCCCAATGATCGATGAGTGTCATAGGGCTCTCGCTATTCGGGCCTAAATTATAATTCTTGGGCTTGATCTCCTTCACTGCAAACTCTACTTGTCTCTTCACTTGTCTCGCTTTCGGCCAAGTAAAGATCGGATTCTCTGATTGCTTCCGATGATCTCGATTGATCCAAAAATCCTTCCACTTTTGTTTTTGGTTAGGGGAACCCATTTACAGGAACCGATGGTGGTTATGTAACCGGCGGCTATTATGTAGTCAGTAGGAACCTAAGATCGGTCCAGTCAAAGTGGGCTATTTTCAAGAAAATAGCCAACTTTCCTCCTTTTCTCTCGAGAGATTAGTTGAGGGCTTGGTCAAACAACTAGAAGGTCGGTTTTGGGTGCAAGAAAGGGGTCATTAGTCATGGGTGTGGGAATGGACCAAGTTATAGGTCTTAATTAAAGTTAGTTTAGGTTAGGACTAGGTCATGATGAGGTGGCCAAATGAGGTGGCGGTAAGGGCAGGTGATGTGGATTTATCAATTACAAGGTAATTAATAAATAATTGTGTAAGGTTTAGGTGATGAGGTTAGGTTGCATAAATGAGATCAGTGTCCCTGGGGTCGTAAGACACAAACTTGGTGTCTACATTGTCCTTAGAAGGTGGTTGATTATTATTACTAGCATCTTCTTCCTCCTCATTGCCCATTACATTTTTGTTCAAGTATAACCAAATGATATTTTGTGTCCAAAAGGGAAACAAGGATCTCATTGAGTTTTTGGGGAGTTGTTCCTTCTTTATGTGGAGGATTATTTTCAACATTTCCTCTATTTCTAACCATTTTATGGTAACAAGAAAATTTAAGTTTCATCAGATTATGGACACAATAGGTCCAAGAGTTGCAACCTTCAACTCTAATACCAAGATGTAACATTCCCATTTTAAGACTTTAGAAACAAGGAAAATTTTAATTTTAATTTTTGAAACACAATGTTCTCTGTTCTAAAAAAACATCATTTAGAACACACATTCCATGCCAATCAATCTCATAATAGATAACCATATGCAAATGTAATGACTCAAGATGTTACCGATCTCTCATGTTTGACTTAAAGTATAGAATACTCTATGTATGCTACGTATACTTGGTTTTCCTACCCTATTCCCGGTACCTTGAGTAACTGCTTAAAGAACCTATCCGAATATTTGTTACAAATATTCATCCGACATCATGTTTCTTTAAACTAGTGACATAGGACAACGCAACCAAAGAAAGCTTCATGCATACTTTGGCCAAAGATTCTCAACATATTGTTCATATTACTATTCCTATATGGCATACTCGCTTTTTTTCGAATATGTCCTTCACCTCACTCTAGTGTTATCTAGAATGGTATTTACTAACTTCACAATCCACTTGCCCAAGGTTTGACCCTAACCTGTGTTAGCAACATAATTTTCTATAGAAATATGCTCATGATGACTTGGGGTATATGGGCATACTCGATCGACCTAAGCCGATCTAATGTGCCAAGGTACCCCGAGTCATAGAAAGTTAATCCCTATTCTAAACATGCTACTAACTTGACCTAGAGAGAAACTAAGTTCAAGTCTAGATGTGTGTAGATCTAGATGAATAAATACAGAAGGGTGTTGCCACATGTCAATTACAACACTATATCCTCGAGAATTCCTTGGAATTCTCAAAGGTATAGTCCTATAGTTGGCATGTTCCAACATCCTTTATTACTGATTCATCATGATTTACATACCCCTTGGTGGTCATTAATTTATAATTAATCTTGGCTTAAGATTCAGATTATAAAAACCATGCCTAACCCTAATTCCAACATTCATTAAGTTTTTATCCATAATTAGTCTAATTTTATATAGTGAACTTTATTAACTCATGTTTGCATTGATGTTCATTAGCGCTTATTTATAACAAAAATTTATCCCAAAAAAAGGACAAGTAACATCAAACATTTAATCCTTTAATACAACCTAGCTGTCTAAAGCAAGTGTGTCATCCACCTAGGTAAAGCTAGTGTTTACTTTATATAAATGAAATACAAAAATTAAAGATCATAACCACCATTTCTATATTTTTCATTATTTTGAGAGAGGAAGAGTCTTCCTCTACATGGTTAGATGTTAGGATTAACATAACCTTTTATCATTCTTTACTCCTATAGTTTAATCGTATGACCAATGTATATTTCATTATTAAACTTTAGTTTGAAGATAGAGAATAACATCTTTTCGCAATGTAACAAGTTTCATTATAATAAGGGGGATTGTACTATCCCCTTTATCTAGATTATTAATCGATAAAAATAAAAGTACATGACAATAGATATAAAGAATACCGATGAGATATCACTACTATTTCCATCATACAAGTACAAAATAATTCACACCACAAACCGGAGTCTCGACTCCAAACCTTTCTATTCATGATGATAAAATATACATTTACATGAATATGTATTTTGACATTTTGCATGTCAATCAACATTAAGATCTTAAAAGAATATCACTTTTCTTTTCCAATACAACTCAATAATGATTTGAAATTCTTTACATAAGGTCCGTAATTAAATAAGCCAATGCATCATAAAATTTTTGCCTTCTTTTATCACTTACGATGTCCATCTCATTAAAATATGCTAGCATGGGTCACCAATGAATGAACCTGAGCATGATAAGAACTAAGCATTAAAACGAAGTGCATTCTACTAATTTTTCCATTAAAACAACTCTACTTTAGTGAAACAATTAACATATCATGCAAATAAGAATAAGTAATAACAACCAAATAAGAAGTACAATAATAAGTTTAAATTCACTTTTAAGAAAAGAGCATAATATAATACACAACATCTACATTATAAGAAGGAATAGAGAATCAAAACCACTGCAAGTCTTAACTGACTTCTACATGTTAGAAGATATCATTCAAATATCTGAAACCTAGTGTTCCACAAATCAAAGCTAGTCTCACACAAGGTTAATCTCTTCTCGTGTCCATCTAAGAAGGGTTCATAATAAGATAGAGTGCAAACAAATAAAACCTTCCAATATCAATTCGAAATGAATTATGACTTAGTAAAACAAAGCAGCTTAGTCTAACATGTTTACATTTTCTCTTCAACACAACCGACTCAGCTATTCTCTTTCCACATCATTACAACAAATGACTTAGTAAAAAATAGACTAAACAATCCACAAGGAATTTTCCATCTCAAGAGTGGTTTACCACTATTTCCTAGAAGACGAATGACAGAATCCGAATGCAAGAAGTCGAGCAGACTAAGAGAATAATCACTCTACAGCCAAGAAGAGAGTCAAGATACAAAGAAGTTCGATCAAATGAACTTATATTTTCAAAATTTAAAGGATCTCAAATAGAAAAGGTCCAATCAAGAATTCATTTCATTTCTACTATCAAATGAATTCCATTTCTATTTCCAAACTTCAGAAGTTCTTTACTAGATCCCAAAAGAGAATACAAAACCAAACCCATAGTTTATAGACAACAACTCATCCATTTTCCCCTAAGGACTCAAACTTTATCGAACAACAAAACAATACTGACCTGGTTCATCTAATCCACTTTATTTAAGCACAAGTTCGAATAGAAAGGATTACATAGTATAGTCCTATAGTGGAAGATAAACAAAATACTTTCCATAAGTGAAATCCATTTTTTTGTCCTTTTAAAGACCAGAGATTCATTCAATGAATCTAATAAAGAATACAAAACCCAAATCAAGAAGCTAAACAAGTTCAAAATTACTCATGAACTCAATATAAACTCGAAATCCCAATTACAAGGGCTTCAACATCTCAATAAAAAAGAGAAAGTAGTTCTTGGTCCCAAAATAATAACAAATTAAAGAAATAATCCGAACAAGAGGTAATAATTCCTACCGACAAAATTCAAAGTACACTAGGTATTCAACTCATCCTTCTTTAAAACCCGTAAATCAATTACAAGGATCCTCAAGAGAGTAAGAAGACCCAATACACAATAAGTTAGCAAGGTTCTAACATTACCTTAAACTTGATTGAAATAGAATTCACAATAAAATACTTGCACAAGTCCATCTATAAAGATTACGACAAAGAAGGTGTTCATTTCAAACATCGATCACAAGGAGTATGCATACTACATTTCAATAATTGTCTAAAAATGATAACAACTGTCTCAAACGATATTTATATCAAAGTAAAGAGTGAATAACAATATAGTATCTAACCAGAGGTTACTTAATCCCTCAACAATTTATAGTTTTAGTCCATTAACCTTCAACAAAATAGTCTAGCCTTTAACAAGACGCGCATTTTCTCCGATAGCAGAGGAGAGAAGAATATCCTCCATATTTACATGCCCTTACAAGTTCAAAGAAGGTGGTACAATCTCAAAAAAAGAAGCACCATAACCATTAGGACTAAAGAAGCTACAAGGAGAAGATCCTAAAAGAGATTATCAAATCAACTTAAACCAAAACTATTCTCTCAAGCCTTTTTCAAGCAGATCGTAGACACCAAATTTGTGTCTTACGACCCCCTATGCCCCGCATCTCATTTCGCAACCTAACCTCATCACCTAAACCTTACACAATTATTTATTAATTACCTTATAATTAATAAATCCACATCGCCATACCTGCCACCTCATTTCGCCACCTCATCATGACCTAGTCTTAACCCTAAATTAACCTAATTAAGACCTATAACTTGGTCCACATCCACACCCATGACTAATTACTCCTCACCCGCACCTAAAACCAACCTCATAATGACTTGACCAAGCCCGCAACTAATCCTTCCGGGAGAAAGGAGGAAAGCCGGCTATTTTACCAAAAATAGCCCGCTTTTGACTCGACCGATCACGGTTCCTACTCAACCGCCATCGGTTGGCAGAATCGCCATCGGTTGCCTCAAATGACCACTCCCAACCAAAAACAAAGGGTTGGATTTTCGTGGATCCAAATCAGAAGTCATTGGAAGGATCCGGATATTTTACTTGGCTGAACAGAGACAAGTGAAAGAAACAAGAAGAGTTTGCAGAGAAGGACATCAAGCCCAAAACTGCAACTGAGTAACCAGAGCCTTGTGACACTCATCTGTTCGTCGGGAGGGAAGATAGCTCATCTCCTGATTGTCAGGTCATCCTACCTGAGTTCTGCCGTCGTCATCATAGTTCTTGGACCTGCATCCTTATCAATAATCAGTAAGTAGTATCTTGTATGTCCTTTTAATAACATTTCTTGAACTTCTGAATCACAGCCATCATAAGTCTATTCCTAGATCTACTACCCAGCAACACACTACATCTAACTGTCATTCCTCCACCCTTACGTTACCCCAAGAACACCCCCCATATTCTCTGAGTCCTTCTCATCACCCCATTACCTAACCCCACCCATTTATCAGCCTTATAAAACAACACAACCACCTTACAACCAACCTTCACCAAAAGCCCCTAAAACATTGCCCCTACCGATATCGGTTACCAACAACCGGTACCGGTTACAGTGACCGGCATCGGTCACCGTGATTCTAAACCAAGACCAGCCCTTTCTCTATTGTTCTAACAAGGTAAACAAATTGTAATTGGAAAATAGCTTATTTGTTAGAATTTTTGTTAATTCATATTTAGGGAACTAACCACCTTCGAAAGGAAGTTTTATATTTCCGGCCCAAGGCAGTTCCTCATTTATTGTCTAATTAAAATCTAGTGGTCTTGTATTCTTACTGCAGTAGTCCTTCCCTGATAAAAAGGAGTTCTTCGCAAATGATCCGATCTTTCTCTATGGTACACACACACCCTCTCGACATTCAACATGTATTCCTCCTAGCCCTAACCCTTATCTATTTCTCAAAGGAATGAAAGGATAGAATTAACTCTATTCCCAAAAGCTGAAACATTCCTGTACAAAACATTTTTGCACGATTTAACTGTGGGGACCCATTTCAGGTTTCTTTTGTTTCTTGCTTGCTTTCACATAGGGAGCATACTTGCTGTTTTCTTCTTTTAAAAATTTCACACGGTATTTTGTTATATTTAGTAAAAGAATTTGTCTTGCTTTCCCAGTTTTGCATTAGTGAAAGTCATCTTCTTTGCTTCATCGAATAACATTTTTGATTTGGGTTTAAAACACGTGCATTACATTCTTGCTCACTTTGTTTTCAATTCTAGTGAACGTAGACTAAGTAATGTGTCATACACGTGGGGTGATTTCCACTAGTATTGACAGGAAATTAATCTTACTTTCACCGCACAACACATACCGAATCACTTCATAATTAACACAACATACTCAAAACATCCCCCTTTTCCACGGTATTCCTCCGCCCGATTGAGGTAACCTTATAAGCCAAAACAAACTTGACATTTTCCTAAGTCTTGTGTTTAGGATTCGACATCATTCTCGCGTCTCAAGGGCATAAGCTCAAATTGATAAACACTAATCCTAGGTTAGTCTCATTTAATTTTCTTATGTATCTTGTTTGTTTTTAGTTCTGCTTTCTCTGTCATACACTGCTTTTAGATTATCACTTCAGTAACAATTTGATAGATGTACTAAGTATTGTTAAAAACTCAAATCAAGTAGCTTCTTATATTTTCTTATACTAAGTTTTATTATACCGACATCGGTTAACCGACCGATGTCGGCTATAGTTCAACCGACATCGGTTAGTAGACCGATATCTCCATCTGTCTTTTATAGTTCCCGACAAACCAAGAACCTACCAATTTCAACATTCCGAGGCTATTTCGCTCCTCTCGATAGATCAAACCCTACATGTACTCTTTTCCATGGTTGTTATCACTGTAGCAAGCCGCCACCATGGTTTCACATGCCTCGCTCTGTGCCTTTCCCGAATCATCCCCTTCACATTCTATAGGGAATCCTACGGATACCAAATGAGGTTCCTAAAATCCTGTAGGAGATAAGGAATTTGCAAATTTCTCGGATGCTAATCCTAGCACCGTAAAATACTATTTGTCTCATGCCCCTGACCGTACACCCGACGGTCAACTCCTTGTTTGCATGCCTATTAGTATAGCTGCTCATTTAGCTCCTTCCTTCTCGCCCGATAACTCCACTTTGCCGCATCCTTAGCCCCGTCTCCCAATCCAGGCTTCGCAGGTTCATACGACATAGATTGGCTTTCCTTTGGTTAATCTTGGGCCCCACATGTCATTACCGCCGACTGCTCCTACCCCGTCTCTCTTGCAGATTGTCTCCTTCATGACTTGCTCTCTGCCACCTATCCACACGAGCTTTCCTTCTCAAGCTCCGCCCACATTTTCATTCCACACACGTATCCCGTGACCTCAACGCCTTATATAGGACATCCCTATTCGATCGCCTCAACACATTCGCCCTCCATACCTTATCAACATTTAACGCCACTATTGTCTAGTGGAGGCCCTTGGCCCAATTTTCTCCATTTGCCGCAACCGCACCATCACTCATCCAACCACGGATTTCATCAAACAAATGATGGAAAAAATGCAAAATCTGGAGGCTTCGCATTTCGTGAAGTCAGAAGCACCTTGACATACAAGAAATTTTTTTCAGGGAGCCTATCCACCCTTCTCGTCCCCCTTCATTCATATCCTCCTCAATGGGAATTACCAAAATTTACTCGCTTTTAATAGTAAGGAGGATCCTCAACAACAATTACGCTCATTTAGACATGCCTGCTATCTAATTGCTCACAATGATGCTTTACTACTCCACACCTTCCCATGTCCTTATCGTGACCCGCCTCGAGTGGTACATGATTGAGCTTTAACCCAAAGACTCAATCTTCTCTTTTAACCAACTAGCCCAATCTTTCTTGGATCATTTCTCCATTAACATTGCCAAGAAAGTATCTATCACCGACCTCTATGCCATCCAACAATTTGAAGATGAATCTATCGCAGATTTCGTTGGACGATGGGCCTTATCAACCAACTTACGTATGCCTTGCCTCAAGTGAACTTATCGAACTTTTTACGCGGGCCTACGCTAAACACATCTCCCCTACCCTCCAAATTCAAAATTTCCGCACATTTGATTGAAAGTTTTACTATGGCTCAAAACTAGAGATTCGAGCCTTGAGGAAGAGAAATTGTGGTTACGCATCAAAACCCCACTTTCCGAACTCAAGATTCCACCAACAAACCTAACACCACCAATCCTCACCCATCGACTGCTTCGAAATCAAAAGGAGCTGTGCATGCGGTGATGGTCAAATCCCAACCACCATCTAATACCCCGCCAAAAACCACCTATAAGTATAAAGCTAAGCCCATCAATTACACCCCCTTGGGAGAAACTTATGGTGTGATATTGGAAAAATTGCTTAAAGCAGGAGCCATTACCTTACCTCCTATTAAACCTCACTCCGGGTTTGATTCCACTCGTGCCATACCTTCTTGGTACAAAGAAAATGACTTCTGTAACTTCCACCGCATGAAGGGACACAGTCATGAAAACTGCAAGATGTTGAAAAACATAGTGCAGGAAATGGTTGATGGTGGGATATAGCCCTCGATAATCCTAACGCTCTCTAACCGAAATTTGAAAATTTTCAACAAACCATTCCCGAATCACTCTCCTAACAGTAATATAAACCAAGATATCTTAGCCGAGGAGAGTGTTCACGAGATCCATGCAGTCTTCACTCAGCTGACCCAAAAGCCTCTATCGAAAAATTCGAATCAAGCTTCTTCACTAATGCAGAACCCGAACCCCCTTCATCACCATCAAGACAAGACGAAATCCTTGTCATTCCTTTACCCATCAAAGAATTAACCGCCAGAGTTCCCTTCTCACAAATGAGCCTTCTTATACCACATCCTTGCAAGACCGTGAGGGGTTGTTATCTAACTTATCTATTTCCCAAACGTCTCCTTCTACCATACTTGATGTACAAGAGGAAGGTTCACCACTTTTTTGTCATCCTTAGATGAGAAACCTCTTGCAACCGACATCACCACATTCTTTAAACATGACGGATCCTCTCAAACACGCTCCTACCTATTAGTTCTTCATCGCCTAAATCTTTTCAAAGAACCTTTGACCTCTTAACGCCCATTGATACAGTGCCTCATCTTCCCCCCGTATCACACCCACAGTGGACTGGAATCACAACCCACCTTTCTTCCATACAAAAGTTCCTATTCACACGTGAGGACTGTCATCCCCGTAAGATAGAAAGGTCCTATGGGAACGTTTGAGTATGCCATATTCTACTCAAATTCGATGACCAACCAGATGCCTCTACCATATACCCAAGTGTTTACGTGAAGCTTAAAATGCCTATGTCCTCATCTTCACCCCCTCATCTCTACCAAATACCTCATCCACCTCTATTAACCTAACCCAATCTTCCCCTACGCTGGGACCTCACCAATACCCAGTGGGCCTAACACACCCACCTAAGTGGCTTGACTTATCTAAAAATAAAGCCCTTCATCCACTTAGGAGAGACAGACTTAATCTCCTCAACCTATGTCTCTATTACAACTAAAACCATCGTCGTCACACCTACCTTCCATATTGGGACCTCATCCCTCCACCTGCATCAATATATCATACCTCCTGCGTTTTCTTTAAACAACCTACACCTTCGCACCCACACAGAGATCCAAGGGTACATCAACACCGCCACCCCGCGTATCCGTCCACCTACCAACCCTAAACAAATTCCATCATCAAAATATTTTTTTGCTATCACTCCTATTTCTCCGTGGTTGTTTTCTCGATACCACATCATCTAACCAACTAAAAATAGCTTCTACGCCAAAGAAGCCACGTTTAGTTAAAACCCATTATCAAAACTCCTCTAAACCACCACCCATACAAACCAACCATATCCCATCATTACCGTGAAACTACCCAATAATAGCCTCATCTTCCTCCGACTTTGACCCACTCAAAGGGTCTTACGCCAAAATCCTTGCTATGTTGGTGGAGAATGTGACCATTTCCTACCCCCACTTAAACCTTATGATCCATCTAAACCTCGACCTATAGGTTATGATGAGTCTAAAATCTGCACTTACCACCGCACACCAGACATGACATGAGGGATACAAAGCATTGAAAGCCATACTTCGTCACAGGTCACCTCTCTCGAGATAGAAAAGTTAAGAAAGATAACTTACGAAGAGAGAGACCTTTAGCTTCAATTCCTCTCCTATACCACTTGTCCCCGTCTCACCAAGATCTATCATTATTACAGCCCCACCTCTCGAAGACCATGACTTATCCCTATCATCTTCCTCCTCTCATATTCACGAGATCAATATGATTAGTGTTGCGTTTACTCGAGGCGAAAAACAATGGGAAATAAAAGAAAGCACACATGCGGCCTCCCTTTCTCCGTCCACCATCCCGATCGCACCACCACCTAAAGTGGTTATTCGTGGACCCACCTACCCCATCTCTAATGGAGTTGCCCATCGAACCATGATCAAACAGCCTTCACCAATCACCTCGTAAAATGACACTGTATGAGCTCATTCGAGACTTCAATCTCATCGACAAGCTCTTGTTAAAATCCTTCAAGGGATAGAGGTCTTACCTAATGAAACCTTACCTTGCTACTCCATTCTCACACCCAATCACGTTTCTTCACTCACCAAACAACCCATCTCCCCAACCACTTCTATCTCTATATAGCAAGTCAGCCGGGCCCGAAGACGAAATTATCAACTTTGGTGCTTTGAAGATCCCGACTCTCCCGCTTCTTTTCATCTCACCTATGTCGGGACATTCGGCAAACATCGTGTTATGATTGACGGGGTGCTTAACCTAAACATCATCTCTTCAAAACCTTCCAACAAATGAATATCCCTTCTAGTTGCATGTGTGCCAACCCCATCATGTGCGGTTATTCAATGATGCTATTACTTCTACCTTAGGCACCGTGTGATCCTTAACATTCATGTAGGGCCACACACTTTACCCGAACTCTTCTATGTCCTCGAGGGAGAGTTACAATATGTTGTTAGGCCGCCCTTGATCCTGGCCATGGGATGCGTTCCTCCACCCTACATAAATGAATAAAATTTGAGTACAAGGGAAGTCCTACACCTGTAAAAGTGATCCTCCCCCTTCAAAACCTACAATATGTTCAGTATCACCCTAATGATGTGCTTGTACAGATCACCAAGACACCCATTCATCCAACCCAACCATCCACTTCAACCACACCTCTACCATCCGCTTCAACCGCCGTCATAAATACCACTTCCTTTCCCATAGGTAACATCCCAACCTCTCGACCCCTTAGTATATTTTTTTCAACGCCTTACGCACTGGGAGTACCGCTATATAATGTTAGTTCTTTCCATACCCCATACGAGTACGGACAGCTACATGTGCATCCTACCTACGACCGTCGCGTGGGGAGGTAATCTCTACGGACCACCTAATTGCTGCACCAACCTAACGTATGGGGTGTCGACGCATCCGTTACCCCCGAACCTCCTCTTGGGTGGTTTCGTCATACGCCGGAAAGCGACAGTGAGCGTGAGAATCAACAAGTAACTCTTCCGCGTACCCGACCTCCCGAGGTCGTGCCGAGACAGCCGGTGGGGATGGAATATGCAGACAAACTAGTTAGGCAGTCTAATGTCTTCGACACGCACTAGTGGAATTTGCAAATCTAAGGCAAAGAAGGCCCTTCTAACTTGGACTAGTGTGATAGATCGATCAGCGAGGATGACTGCTCGAAGGCTCCAATCAATATCGAGCTCTGGTGTGATTCGATCTATGGGTTGCGGAATACGTGGAAAATGACCTGGGATTGTTTCGTGTATATCTCCTGATAAGGTCATATAGTGGATGATGAATACAATCGATTCTATGGACAATTTTCTGGCCTAGTCCAGAATTCCCTAGCTTCGTTAGCCGCTATATCTAGTAAGGACAATTGTTCGATGATGATAGGTGGAAGTGGAGTGGACCCGAATACCAAAATAAGTAGGCTAGCGTCTATATCGGATTGACACTCGTGGACTCATTGGTGTGGGATTCGTGGATCACAACCGTGAGACTCTCGGTTGTTGGGTCCCGTTATGGTCATACGTGAAATCAAGTTCTAATCCCTAGATGCAAGAATCGTATGCTTTCTCGCCTTCTATGTTTAGAACCAACAGTTTAGTGCAATCTTCTCGTAATACCTTGCGTGATGTTCTCACAACCTCGGATTCTTAAGCGGTATCTATATCTACGAGGTGTCTCCAAGCAACTGGGTGTGGAACTAGAGGATCACACCCGAATGTTTGTTCTCTTTCGAGCCCTTCTACAGCCATGTGGATGTTTTCTAGGGTAATCAGTTTTACTGACTTGACCAAAACGTATGTGCTTGGTCGTCTCTCTATGTTTAGTCCTCTTAATCGTGAACTCGATCGCCTTGTAAATCGTGGTTGCTTGGAATACTGTATCCCGAGATTTTGGTCTATGTCAACTATCGCTGTGACGAGGTTCGGTATTGAGGCACGATTGGCTCAAATATATATTCCCGGGCTCTTGAGGTCCCGTGATTGTCATACGAAACAAAATGTGATCTAACTGTGATGAAACAAATTCTAACTAAGTGAAATAAATCTAACTACATATAACTTTTATTTTTCTATGAAATATTCTATCAGCTTTTAAGGAAAGCAAACTATTTTAAGCGTATCTAGAAATAATAGCTAAGCAATAATTTAAAACAGACAAGATAACCGAGTGTGGTTATTTTCCTGTGTGATTTATAGAATTATTCTAAATAAAACAGTTTGTCTAATCTACCGGCAAGATTCTCGATCCTACCTCAGAAGTGAGGAGTGAATCATAGTTTCTCAGAAACTATCAATCCCCATGACTTCCCCTCGGCAATGTCGAGACTAGAATGAAATGAAATAAAGCGATTAACTACTCTATTTGATATGAATCGACTAGAACTTTGAAATTTAAAAACGGATTCCGTAGAATAGTGGTGAATCCGATGGTGTGTGTGTGATCTCGCCCCTCGCATGGTCTCTTCGTTCTTTCATGTTCACGTGGATTCAAAAAGCGTGTGATGCTAGCACCGATAGGAGTAGATTTTGGGATAAGGACAGCCTCGAATGCACGGCATCGAGAATGCGAGTAGGAGAGGGATAGCGTAACAAGACAGAGCTTGGCTTATGCGATTCCTAGCGGGATTTTACTACAAGTCATGCAACGTGAAGCGACCAGAACCTGTAACTATCCTATACGAAGAGCAAAACCTGCAACTTTAATGGCTTCCTAAGCTATCCTATTCCAATGGTTTAGATAAAACAACAACACCGCTTGCGTGAAGTTGGATATGTGGCTTACCAACAGCTGAATAATAAAACTAACCAGGCAAATAATGAATTAAACTAAGAACTCCAAGACACAACGAAAGTAAATCTACAGCAAAGAGAAATTCAGAGGCAAGCTTCTAACTGGATTGGATGAAATGACAGCACTGCCTGCACAAGATGGGTCTGTGGCTTACCAACAGCTGAGCAATTTAACAAAAGATGCAAGTGAATTCAAGCTATGGCTTCTAAACAAGCTAACTAACTAAAGCACTAAAATGAGGGAATGAGAGCAAAGATCAAACTTCAAAATCCAGCCAAGCTTCAGACCAAAAACTCCAGACCATTTGCATGTGCACAAACCATGCATTTATAGGAATTCAAACATCCAAGAACCAAAACCAAATTGAACTCCTAAACAATAAACAAAGGAAAAACACTATTCCAGGGGACCAAAAACATAAATGCATGCTCAAGTCGGCAAAGAAAAGCTGGTGAAATGTGATATTTCACGCAGTCACGTCAAAAGAGCGTTCGAAAACACGCATAGGACTGCCACTCGAGCAAAGCAGAGCGGCAGTTACTGTGACCGCCTCCTGCTCAAGGCGGCGGTCACGAGACGGCTGCCCGCAAGGCGGCGGCTTCCATCAAGGTCAAGAGGCAAAGGAAAGAGGGAAAAGGGGAAACAAAGGGCGCGGGGCTAAGTGTGGCATGCAGGATGTTAATGCATACTCCGAGGGCTTTTCCGGATCCCGAACACTCTTGCGAGGAGACTCCGTATCATCATTAGGGCATTTATTACACTGCCCGGCATAAAGATAAGACCTTACAATTTTGGGTACGTACATATTGCCCCCTCGGAGAAGCATTTTAGCCATGAAGAGGCGTAAAACGGTGGGTCCGAGTATGGCCGTCCCGAAATGGGGAGTTAGAAGTTATACCTTACACGTCCGTGTGTTGAGATGACGCCATCAAAATTCCCGCTACCTGCAAAATGAAAAGAGAACTCAAGTGCAGATAGATGCAATAACTTGGAAGATAAACACTAAAATAATAGGGAAGGAGAACGTACCATTTGTGCGGGGATAGAAACTTACCTCCAACAACGCTCCAAACCTGCGAAAAAGCCATTTTAAAACGAAACAAAACGATATATATATGAAAGTGGGCCCATTTTCCTATTCATTTGCGCGAGTCGATTCGATTGATTTTGAGCTCTGGGACCCACGGTGACGGTTTCTTGCGTGAATAGAGTCCAAACGTCTGAGCGAGATAAGCGACCATGCCCCCACGCAGGGAACACCACCCCGCGAGATCACAGGTCGGTTTTCTTTAATTTTGCATTTTTCCCCCTTCAAATTTGAAATGGCAAATTCTTTGTAATGGGGGGGTTATTTTTGAAAATGTTAGGTTCAAAAGGTCCACCTAGGGGGGGCGCCACCGGGTAGGCTTTGTTTTTAGTTTAAATGGTCTATTTTTGCTCATTTTGGGCTTTTTAGGTTTAAAACCCGCGGGTTTTCAGGACGCGACCCGCCCTGGCCAGCTGGCGGCGGTTATATGACCGCCGCCGCCTTCAAAGGTGGCGGTTACATGACCACCGCCCTCAAGGCAACGGTTACATAAAACCCCCTGTCAGGCGGCGGTTTTGCATGTAATGCAAAAGAGCTTAACTTTTGAGATTGCACCTGTATTTTTATCATTTCTATATGTTTTACGACTCTCTCGGCATTGATTAGATACTAACTTGCTCTGTTTTGTGTGTTTTTGGGTGTATGCGATGCAGTGAGAGAGGAGTACATCGATGGAGTCGAGAGAGGGAGTGTGATTGGTTCTGGGGTATTGGATGCCTTCTCACCGATGAGGAGGACACATTTGCAGAGGGCCGCAGCATATCTGCGTATATCATGCGTGCCTCATGTCGCACCATCCAAAGTCACATCCTTTGTGACTTGTTTTCTTATTGGGATGTAGATCGGAACACTTTCTGACTGCCAGGGGTCCGCGGTGAGTGGACGATTACTTTGGAGGATGTTTACCGTATCCTCGGGGTCCCGATCATCAGGAGGAGACTCACACTGGAGACAAAGCAGGTCCCAAGCACGATCAACAGCAAGGTGTTACATGGGGGATGCAGCATCTCCACGGGGCCGAAGAAGGAGTGAGAGTTAGATCCATTCCTTCTTTGCCCATCCCCGTATTTCGACAGGCTATCATGGGGATCCTTGCTTCGATGATGATCGGGGACAAGGGAGGGGATACCTTACTATACTGTTGGGCCCCCATCATTGTACAGATAGAGGGGCATGGCCGGATATACTGGGTGCAGATATTCTGGGACCACCTACCATGACTTATACAGGTGGTGGTCTATCTATAGGGACAGTCTTTGAGTCACCCTACTCTAGTTATGAGTTCGGTGTATGAGCGCTTCATTCCCTATGGCAGAGGCGTGGAGGTGGCGAGATCCCGGGGTGTGAGGCGGCCGGATGGTCGGCTATGTCGATCCTTAGAGCACCTCACCATCTAGTTGCCTCGCTTACTACAAACAGACATATGGAGGCCACACTTGTGCACTGCCTTATGGCTAGTATATGGGGAGAGGAGACTCTACACGATCTCTTGCTCCACCACAGGCAGCTTATCGACCGTGCGTGGGACGAGTAGAGGTACATCCTTTCAGGCCTGGGTTCCTCGGCCAGCTCGCCCCCATATGTGGGCATGCTTCCTCCGGTGCTTGGTTTATAGATCAATCCGCGAGGCTGAGGGGGCACAGAGGCCGTGGTTGGACAGTGGTCACTCCTGGTATTCCTATTGTAGCCAGGGGGATTGTTCGGGCCAGAGGGAGAGCTGGTGCACCTCGGGCACCTTTGCTTCAGATTGCCGCGGGTCCTGCTCATAGCAGTGATGACCCTATAGATATCGACTCCGATTCTGAGGAGCTTACAGAGGGAGGGTCGGAGGAGCAGACGGATGATAGCGATCCTGAGTGGCATGACACTCAGGATATTTTACAGGCAGAGAGGGCCGAGCAGAGTGCAGAGAGAGAGACTCTAGCTTCAGAGGAGCCACTCTCCCAGGGCCATGGTGGAGAGGATGAGTCGATTGCGCCATGGGCATCATGTTACTCCTACAAGAGGAGCAGCCCTCGGTCAATGGCGGCATCTCGTGGTGGGTGCCTGGCCCCAGCGACCCATCTTGGAGGCCCGGTGATCCGAGTAAGTTATCCTCTCATCTTTTCAATGTTTTTTTAATTTAGGATTTTTAATTGCTATCTCTCCTTATGTTTTGATATTGTATCTTTTAGTCTCTTGCCTAGCTTCTAATTCATTTTTCTTCTTTGTTTTGCAGAGACTGTTGACGAGTGGCAGGGATCTAATCCGTAGGGTATGCACCGATTCTCGATGATCCCTATGGATAAGACCCGCGGAGCTATCTCGTAGATGCCGGGAGCCCTCGCAGCCGGTAGAGGCATACCGACGTCTTCGCTCCCTGTTTGGCATGTGGCCGTGGATGGTGTCGACCTCCGTACAGAGTTGGCAAGTGCTATAGGATAGCCGAGCATCTTATGAGGAGCCATTCTCGTGGCGAGATTGCGGCTGCTCCTCGAGACCCCGAGCCCTTCGTGCATCTGCAGAGCGCCGGTGTAAATGAGTCCTAGTGAGGGCGCGCACCCTCGGAGGGGTCGCGTAGGGGTTGAGAGGCGACTTGGCCCTGTATGCTTTGTACTGTAGATTCTTTTGTACATCACGGGCTCTTTGAGCGTTTTGACCATGCCTAGAGCATGATGGCATTGTATATAAACATTGGTTATTTATATATGCATTCACTTTTGGATCAAAACTTTGTCACTCGTATTTTCCCTTTCTGTTTCCAGCTTCCTCGTGTATACTACGATGTATGTTTTATATGCTTTCTAGAATGTATGCAATGGAGAACAGATGATGCAAATGCTTGCTTTCTTTTTGTGTTTCATGATGCTGATACATGATATTGTAGATATATTGTGATCTTAAATCTTAGCTTCTGTGAGAAATTTGGATACCTCATGTTTGTTTTGGCAAAGTGATGAAAATAACTAGTATGATGAACAGATTAACTTGCCCCACTCCTAACTCCACGTAACTAGTAAGATGCGAGGGCTCATCACCAAGAGCCAAGAAGGGTGCAAGTTTATGAAATATGGTGAAACGATAGTGATGAAAGACAGACGAAGCTTTGGTGGAACCAAATTGAAAACTACAAGCTTACTCCACCCGAATGACTTCATAGTTTTGGGTGCAACTTGCTTTGCGGTTTATCCAGACTTAGACCCGTAGATGGCCACATAGTAGACAAAATCTGGTTTTTAGGATTTTTAACTCTCTTGGAATTTTGAACATCTGATTCATTCGTTTTTGACTCAAAGTTTGAATAGTTTGTTTATGACCTTTTAACGTTTGCATTGTCTGAGGACCCCTACACTTTGCCCCATGCTACTAGTAAGAAGCGTGGGTTTATCACCATGGGCAAGGCATAGGCGAGTAAGGGCATTTCCATCCTTTCCCAACCCTACGTCACTAGTAAGAGACGCAAGCTCATCACCGAAGGTTGGTGGGGCAAGGAAATGTGTAAAAATAATTTTTTTGTTTAATCACTTTTGACTTGTCTTTTTGAGTAAAATGTTAGTATATGCTTGTTTCTAAAGAGATGTGTATATGGGATAGATGTGACACCATGAAGCTTCTAATGCACATAGGCAAGACACCTATCCTAAGAAGAAATCAAAGTGAGAACAAACTTGCAGATCTTGGTATGGTTACCGTTAGGACTTCGTCATGTTTGATTTTATTTGATAAAAGATTCCAAGATGACTTGATGATATCGAAGATGGAGAGGTATGATTAAAGAACTTTATGCCAGAAACATCACGAGTTTGTAATAAATTTCTTTGAGAATAGATTCCTTGATCACAATTTGTGTAAGAACAAGTGGACAAAATGATCCTAATCTATATGAAAATGCAATGTAGATAGTTATATAAGTAGCGTTAGCTACTTATGCATAGAAACGTTTGAGGTGGAGGGAATTGACTGTTTCGCCAAACTCCTCACCTTCTAGCGTGCATAAGAGGTATGCACCATTTCCGTAGTCCTTCGTGACTCGGTATGGGCCCAACCATTTGGGCCGGAATTTCCTTCCTTCGCCGGTCTTCTTGTCGATCCGGCTGTCTAGTCTTAGAACTAGATCACCTTCGTATATATCACGTTCATAAACCTTCTTGTTATACTGCCGGCACATTCGGTCAGCATAAGCTCTATGTCGTTGTTCGAAGATCTAACCTAATTTCATCTAGGCTTTCTAATTGGGAAAGACGTGCTTCTCTGTAAGCGTCTTCATCCAGAATCCCTTGTAGTGAAATGCGGAGACTGGGTATTTCGACCTCAAGTGGGAGAACTGCTTCTGCCCCAAATACTAGCGAGAAAGGAGTTGCTCCCGTTGGTGTCCTTATTGAGGTTCGGTGGGCCCACAAGGCCGGATATAACTTCAAATGCCAATCTCACTTGTTTTCTTTCACCGTTTTAAGGAGAATGGCTTTTGGCCGTTTTGTTTGTTGCTTCAATTTATCCATTAGCTTGGGGATAATACAAGGAAGCCGTATGATGGCTTATTTTAAATTTCACGAACTATTCTTTGAAAAGAAGTTCCATTACTCTGTGATTTTACCGCATCTCGTAAATGATTTGATGATTCAAATGAACTGCTTAGAGATAAGGCACGTTAGAATGGCTAGGAGGAATCACTGTTGAATGTTGAGATGGGTGCGCGTGAGATGGTGTGCGCACCGTAGAGAAAGATTAGATCGACTGCGAAGAACTCCTTTTTGTCTTGGAAGGACTACCTGCAAGTAAGAATACAAGACCACCAGATTTGAGTTAGACAATAAATGAGGGATCTGCCTTAGGCCCAGGAAATGTAAAAACTTCCTTTCGAAGGTGGTCAGTTCCCCTTGTAATACGATTTAACACAAATGATAATAAAGAAAGCTATTGCAAAATCACGATTTAGGTATCTCGTTACAAAGCAATAGAAACTAAACTATCAATAATAAAGCGTCACGTTGTTTGTTCGGTTACTTTGGGTTGATACGTTCAGGTTGAGTTATAGGGATAAACCAGGCTGGATTTGGGGTTGTTAGGTGGCAAATAGGCGAGCAAAAGGGTTTTGGGGTATAAGTCACAGTGGCCAAAATGGCGGTCAGCGGGTAACTAACGCGGCCACCGGGTAACCGACCACGGTTAGAGAACCACTGCCGGTATAGGATAATCGACACGGTAGGGTCGAGTAATCTAGGTGATACAGGTAGAGATTGGTTGCGAGGTGATTGTGGGGTTATTGAGATTGGGGGATGGTGAGGGGAATGATGGGAGGATAGGGAAGACTCGAGTGTGGTAAAATGGCCTTGGGCAATATCAGGGTGTGTGAGTGAAGGTTAAGTGCAGTAGTGGTGGTAGTAGATCTAGGAATAAACTTATGATTATTATTAATCAACGGGTTCAAGAAAATGGTGCTTAGAAACATATAACATACTACTTACTTGCCCCTGATGCAGATGTAAGTTTCAGGACTGTGATGATGAAGACAGGACCCAAGTTGGATGCAATTTCCTCTTCTGATGCTCGGATGAGTGTTACTGGGCTCTGGTTATTCAGTTGCAGTCTTGGGCTTGATGTCCTTCTCTGCAATCTCTTCTTGTTTCTTCACTTGTCTTTGCTCGGCCAAGCAAAATCTGGATTCTCTCGATGATTTCTCCTTCTCCGATCAAATGAAAATCCGATCCTTGTTTTTGGTTGGAAGTGGTCATTTTCTGAGGAACCGATGGCGGTTACGCTGACCAGCGGCGGTCGAGTAGAACCGGTATCGGTTAGGTCAAAGCAGGCTATTTTTGGTAAAATAGCCAACTTTCCCTCCTTTTCTTAGAAGGATTGGTAGCGGGCTTGGTCAAGTCATTATGAAGTTGGTTTTAGGTGCGGATGAGGAGTAATTAGTCATAGGTGTGGAATTGGACCAAGTTATAGGTCTTAATTAGGTTAGTTAAGGGTTAAGACTAGGTCATGATGAGGTGGCGACATGAGGTGGCAGGTATGGTGATGTGGATTTATTAATTATAAGGTAATTAATAAATATTTGTGTAAGGTTTAGGTGGTGAGGTTAGGTTGCGAAATGTGATGCGGGTCACAAGGGGTCGTAAGACACAAATTTGGTGTCTACATTAGCCCCTTATTGTCGTGTAGTTTGTTTTGTAAAGCTGCACGGACAATAATAAGAAGTGGTTACTCCTGTTAAGGGTATAGGTAATCCCCCTCAAATCTATCACAGATTGAGGTAGCGTGAAATCAGGGATAGGGTTGATAAAGGGTAAATGGTGTTGAGATGAGGGTGAGATGGTGGGGTAGGTCCAAAGAAGCAGACGCACGTTGAAATGCAGTAGTGCGACCAGGGTACATGATTTGACTAGCAAACCAGCAATGCATAGGCAAAGGTCGATAGTTTATCCAAACAAGGGTGATATAATCCTGGTATCCAAGGCATAGGAAGTAGCTCCAGGGTATATAACAGGTAAGGTACAAGAACGTTTAGGCATGTTCGGCAGTACCAAATGGTTGGTTTGGTTGAGATAAACGTCACGGTCTAGGTCTTAGGCAAAGTTGGTCGACAGATCAAGTCAAGGACCCTAATCATGCTAAAACACGAACAGGTGTGCTGGTTTGAACAAAAGGCTACTGGGTGGATAAAAGTGTATGTTGTTGATGTTGGGTGAAGTAGTTAAGTGGTACGGCCTTGGGTCGGGCTAATTGATGAGTGAGGGCCGTGGGTCGGGCCAAATGGTTGGGGTGAGGCCTTGGGTCGGGCCAAATGGTTGGGGTGAGGCCTTGGGTCGGGCCAAGTTGTTGGGTTGCGGCCTTGGGTCGGGCCGAATGGTGTGGTTGCGGCCTTGGGTCGGGCCAAATGGTTGAGTTGCGGCCTTGGGTCGGGCCAAATAGGTTGGTTGCGGCCTTGGGTCGGGCCAAATAGGTTGGTTGCGGCCTTGGGTCGGGCCGAATAGGTTGGTTGTGGCCGTGGGTCGGGCCAAATAGGTTGGTTGCGGCCTTGGGTCGGGCCAAATAGGTTGGTTGCGGCCTTGGGTCGGGCCGAATAGGTTGGTTGCGGCCTTGGGTCGGGCGAATAGGTTGGTTGCGGCCTTGGGTCGGGCCAAAGTTAACAAGGGGTTGTCAACGAAGGTGGATATAGGCGATGTTGGTAAAAGGGCTATTAGTAAATAAGGGCGAAATTGGGGGGTCGATGAATAAGTGACCGATAAGGGGTTGTCATGAGGATATCAATAAAACCGATATCGGTTGGGAAACCTAAAAATAGATACTGATTTTTTGGCAACTTAAACCAATTTTTAGCATTCGGTTATAGAGTCATGAAACACCTTAAATATGCGAATAATACGGCTTGTCACAAAGCACTTTTGAAAGAATTTGAGTGATAATGAGGAAAATTTGAAGTGAATGTGGGTCGAGCGAGAAGGTGGAGAGAAGTTATATTTGAAGAGGGTGGTGAACATGTTTGAACGTGAAAAGGACGAGGGGAAGACATGTTTGCTACAATGGAGAGTAAAGTGTTTGGTTGTAATTTGATTCTTGCATGTGTTTGTAGATAGTATGAAAGAAGTGTAAGTGGGTAAAGATTAGAAGAAAGGTGATAGCAAGGGTGGGGATGGTATGAGTGCTAAGGGACAGTAAATTTGGTGGGCATGTATGTTTTTAGGGAAATAGGAGTAAACGGGCAAAAGAATTATCGAAGGTGTATGTTTGGAAGCAGGGGTAGGTAGATTTTGGTGGTGACCCGTATCATTTATAACCGGTATCGGTTTAGCAAACCGGATATCGTGTATGTATAACCGCTGGTTTATATGTTCGAAACCCCATATTTTGAGAAAAAACCCGTGAGATTTTCTTTTGAATAATATGTGTCGTTTTGATGTATGCAGGGAGTAGGTTAAGGATGAATGATATTTTGCGGCGTTGTTGAAATAATTAGAAAATGGCGGATGTAACAAATGAATGGGCATTGATAAATCGGTTGGGGTAAGTGGAATCCGCTATTATTCAAGAATCACGTGTAACCATGCTATGTTGCGGAGCGTTGATTGAGAGATGGAATCAAAAAGAATACCTTCTATTTCCAATAGGGAGATGGGTGGGTGAAATTGGAAAATGTGTTCCGTATTTTGAGACTCCCAATGATAGGAAAAAGCAGTGTATCGAGGTAGGTGGGGCGGCAGCGATAATAGTAGTATTTGGGTCAGGGAATTTGAGATTTGACATGGTGAGGTTTATCATTTACGTATGGTACAATGTATGCAACACATCATGAGAAACAAGGTTGGCCGTCTATTATTAATGTAGCGGTGGGGTATTATGCATTACCGAGGCGGAAGGTGGAAGATTTCCCAAAGCATTGATGAGTGTTATTTGGGAAATGATAGAAATGAGCGTGACATTCGCATGGGCACCCGCATATCTGGCAGAGTTATATAGGGGTTTATGGGCATGCAAGCGAAAACACAGGATGACACTGGATTGTTCGTACTTATTACATTGTTGGGCCTATGAGCATATTGTTTGTGTGCGTCCAATAGGCCGACCCATTGAGTCGGGAGAGCGGGAGTGCAAAGGTTGGGATTGAGACGATGGGTCAGAGAGCAGAACAAGCGAGATCGAGGCCGTGATAGATGACATCGAGTATTATAGACAGGTATGGGAGATGGTGACGATTGCGGATATTTGTTGGAGGCCGTACGGGAACTATATGGTGACAGAGCACATAGCTGAGGAGTTGAGGGGTGTAGAGCGATTGAGGTGGATCGCAGGGCATAGGCCGGGCGAGTACGAGAGGATTCCTCTAGATCGCGTGCGGCAACAATTTGGGTTCGTTCAGGATATTCCTATGACATATAGACCATACATGAGGATCGACGCCGAGGCAGCATTCTCACCTCCCCGGCCGACACCTCCAGAAGGGCCAGAAGAGATAGCAGCCGATCGTAGGGTTATGGATGCGGGAACGACGGAGGCCTATAGAGTATGGTGGGTAGTAGAGCTGTGAGGTGCACGTGAGTGCCCTGACATAGCTGTGATTACAGCGGAGAGAGATCGTCTGCAGGATTTGGCTCGCCAGCTTCAAACACAGGTGAATGAGACAATGGGAATGTTAGAGGCTTCACGATTACGAGTGGAGAGAGGCCCTGAGGCAAGATTCCTCCACGCGAGAGGGCGTATTCGTATGTTACGAGGAGATGTTGGCGGATCAATGGGAGGAACCAATGGCGTGGCACCTTTGAGGATGGAGAGGCCAGGCCGAGAGGCATCGGCGATCACGATCACCACGATTCGGGAGGAGGTGCGAGGGTCTAAGTGGATTTTATAGAAATATAAGAATAAATAAGGATGCCGACCTGCGAGTCGATGATAGAGAAGATGTATTTGGTTAACATCTAAAATAAAACTAAATATGTATGTGGTTTTGAGTGATGATAATAATAAGAATGGTTGTGTGTTGAATGTTGTTTTTGTTTGTTTTGAAAAAGGATAAAGATGAATGTTGGCAAATAGAAATACAAAAAAAATATTTATATTGACAACACATGAGAGGGTATGATAGGGGATGGTCGAGCTAACCTTGGGAGACCCCATGTCTCCTAAGTGCTGCCTACATAGCCCATTGCACAAAGCAAGGAGGGGCCTCAGACCGATGTAGTTCTCCCTTAGGATCAGGGAGAGGTGAATTCAGGCAATTTGGTTGTGGTTAGGCAATTTTGTTGGTTGGTAAAAATTTGATGTTGGTAGGGTAATGTTGTTGGTGTTGGTAGGGTAATGTTGTTGGTGTAGGTATGGGTGAAGCGAAAGTTAGCATACCCAAGTAGTAGGGAATCGTGTCCTGATTAAGGTCAACACACAATCCTAGAGCCGAGCAAAAGAGGCAAGAGTGTCCCGTAATTGAGAAGAGCTAAACAAACCACATATTAATGTAGGATGAGCTTGAATCCCTAGGTACCTTGCATAGGCGAGAAGTCGATAGGTGAAAAGAGTGGTATAATCACAATATATCGGATATACGTCACGTCCCTTGAGTTTTGTTGTTTTGACAAATGGTGAGGTGAGGTGGTTGATATGGGCGAGGGTGTAGGTGAGTTTATTATAAGATGATTAATCTGACAAAAGAAAACCAAACCAAAATAGACAAGTCCATGACTCAGAAGTGTTTTGAAGTACTGCTTGTATTTTTATTTTTCTGGATATAGACTGATCGATGCGGGAAGTCTACATGGGATATGTATTTTGTTGTTCTTGAGGTCTTCACGAAGCTGATCAATGCGAGAAGCTTCGATAAGGTTATTTATGTATAGCTGTCCTTGAGGGAGCGATCTATTTATAGTAGTATGAATGTGGTGCTTATGTATAATTTGTCCTTCGGGGAGCAGTCTATCTATAATAAGAGCAATAGTTTGGCATATAGCTGTCCTTCAAGGGAGCAGTCTATTGTATAAGTTAGAGGTCTAGATGTCCGTTGGGCATGAAGCATCTAGTTTTTTTGTAAGAAGTTTGACTCAAGAAAATCCCATAAGTGTGTAATTAAGAATGTGTCATTTTGATACTTTGAAGTCATGGACTAGACTAAAAAGGGGAAGGCATCTTTTAAGGGGAGGTGATAATCAAACCATGTGAGCTTGATTGGATTTTGAGATGTAAGAAACAAAGTGTATGCGGTGGTAAATGAGCTCAAGGGACGAGCGTAAGGTAGATAAGCAGTGATATAACACTAATTTCAACAGTAGAATGGTCGAAGATGCAAGGCATTAAGGGGCTCAGGCTCAGGTTTACCATTAAGCGAAGCTAAACGATAAGTGCTTGATCCATAAGTGTGAGTGATAATGTAAGGCCCAATCCAATTAGGAGCAAATTTTCCACGTTTACTCTTTTCTAGTTTGGTTACATGTTGATTCTCTTTGAGGACAAGATCACCAACCTTAAAAGTACGCTCATGAAGCCATTTATCATAAGCACGCTTGATGCGTTTTTGGTAGATTTGAAGGTGATCAAGAGCCGTAAGATGATGCTCGTCAAGAAGCTCTAATTGGGCTAACCGCTCTTGGCGGAAATCATCGTTGGTGAGAATATCCTGAAGAGATATTCTGAGGGAGGGTATTTGTACTTCGAGAGGCAAGACAGCCTCGGTACCATATACCAAAGAAAATGGTGTGGCATTAGTGGAGGTACGAATGCTAGTACGATAAGCCCAAAGGGCAAAGGGAATGTGATCATGCCAGTTTCTTCCGGACTCATTGACAACTTTCATGAGGATTTTGGTTAGGGTTTTATTAGAAGATTCAGCCTGACCATTGGCCTGCGGATAGTAAGGCGATGAGAAACTAAGTTTGATACCAAAGTTGTCACAAAGGTCTTGTAACAACTTATTTTTAAAAGATTTACCATTATCTGTTATTAGGCGATGAGGAATACCAAAACGACAGATAATGTGATGGTTAACGAATTCGACAATTTTTTCTTTTTTGATTGAAATGAGTGGAATGGCCTCCACCCATTTTGTGTAATATTCGGTTGCTGTGATTATCCAACGGTGACGTTGTGAAGAGGTCGGGTGAATCTCACCAATAAGGTCTAAACCCCATTGTGAGAAAGGCCAAAGATCTCGTGCGACCTGTAGCGGATGGCTAGGAGTATGTTGAAGGTTGGCATGTTGTTGACACATAACACAACGCTTAACATATTCGTAGCAGTCGTTGTTAAGAGTAGGCCAATAATAACCTAGGCGAAGGATTCGTTTAGCCATGGCAAGGCCACTAAAATGTCCACCACAAATCCCATCGTGGACTTGTTGGATGGTATAGGTGACCTCCGCGCCGGTTAGACACCGAAGGAGGATGCCATCAAAGCCACGTTTATAGAGGAGTCCCCCCATGACAACATAACGAGAAACACTTTTAAGAAAAGCACGTTTGCCGTTACTAGTAAGGTTAGGTGGGAGAACAGAGGTTGTAAGGTAGTCATGAAATTGGTGGTACCAGGTATCCTGCGAATTAGTAGACACAGTATTTATCATACAAACTACCGGGGCTGAGTAGGATGGGGCAAAAAGTTGTTGGACCAAGACGAATATGTCAGAGTCAGTTGGTGCGGCAGGAATTTGCGAGGCTAAGCAAGCCATAGTATCCGCAAATTTGTTAGTGGAGCGGGGAATGGTCTGGAGAGAATAACGAGTAAATGAGGTCAAAAGTGAATCCACGTAATGTTTGTACTTTTGAAGTTCCTCATTCTTACATTGGTAGATGCCCATAACTTGATTGACTACCAATTGAGAGTCACCAAAAATATTAATAGATTTGACACCTAAGTGTAATGCAACCTGGAGACCCAAAACAAGGGCCTCGTATTCTGTTGTATTATTAGTGCAGGGGAAATCAAGCCGGAATGAAAGAGGCATAGGTTCAGCGTCAAGAGGGATGAGAACAACGCCGGCTCCTCCGCCGCACTGGCATTTAGATCCATCGAAGAAGAGGGTCATTTGATACGACTCTTCCCTGAGTGAAAGAGTGGCGATGAGTTCGTCAGGGAAATTAAAATTGGTGAATTGTTCCCCAGGTAAAGGGGCCTCCGCAAGTTGGTCTGCAATAGTTTGTCCTTTGATTGACTTTTATTGTACAAACTCAAGGTCGAGGTCAGCGAGGAGCATAAGCCATCGGGCGATGCGTTGGTTTAGATGAGGTTTGGCATACATATAATGAAGGGGGTCCGTGTTGGTGATGACAAAAGTTTTGTGATTCAGGAGGTAATGTCGGAGTTTGGTGGCTACGAATGATAGGGCTAGGCACAATTTTTCTACATGTGTATACCTAGTCTCGTAATCCACGAGAGTACGACTTATATAATAAACGGCTTGTTCTCGACATGCCGAGTCCGATGTGCGAGCATGGCTCCTATAGCATGGTCAGTGGCAGAAAGGTAAAGGTAGAAAGGGCGATCATCCTGAGGTGGAATAAGCACGGGTGGCTGCAAGAGATAGGATTTGAGAGCTTCAAAGGCTTGGTGACACTCTTCACTCCATTGAAAGGCAATGTCCTTTTTAAGAAGGTGATGGAAAGGTTGACATCGATCTGAGAGTTGGGAGATGAAACGCCGGATGGATTGAAGTTTACCCTGCAAACTACGCAATTGTTTGAGGTTTTTGGGTGGGGGCATTTCTAGGATAGCTTTGACTTTAGATGGATCGACCTCAATGCCACGCAAAGAGACGATAAAGCCAAGAAGTTTTCCCGAAAGAACACCAAAGACACATTTCTTTGGTTGAAGCCGGACTGAATATTGCAACAGGCGATCGAAAATAATGGTTAAAACATCGAGATGTTCACTGCGATGTTTAGATTTTCCAAGAAGATCATCGACATAATCCTCAAGGATAGTGTGCATAATGTCATGAAAAATGTAAGTCATGGCCCGCTGATAGGTCGCACCAGCATTCTTAAGGCCAAATGGCATGACACGATATGAAGGTTCCCAAGGAGTTATGAAAGGTAGTTTTATGTTGATCGGCGGGGCTACCAAAATTTGATTGTATCGAAAAGCCATCCATGAGAAAGCATTTCATGGCTGCATGAGTGAGATCAACAAGTTGATCAATACTTGGGAGGAAGTCATCCTTGGGGCAAGCGAGGTTAAGGTCTTGGAAATTATGTGCATATCCGAAGTCCCCCCGTCGCTTTAGTGACAGGTACGATGTTAGAAATCCATTGAGGATAGTCGATAGGCAAGATGAAGGAAACAGAAAGAAGTCGTTGAAGCTCTTCTTTGACCAAGAGGGCGATGCGTGGATGCATCTTTCTCAGTTTTTGTTTGACTGGTTTGGAATCGGGGTTTAGGGTGATGTTATGGATAGCAATGGTAGGATCAATTCCTGGCATGTCAGCGTAGGACCAAGCGAAAGCTTGGTTGTGGGTACGGAGAAAGGTAGTAAAGGCCTCTTGTTATGATGTGTTAAGGGATTGTCCGATCCTCACAATGTGAGGATCCTCCTCCGTGTGGATGTTGATTTCTATAGTCGACTCATTCAACATGGTTTGAGTTTCAGACGGTAAGGCGCGTTGAATATAGGAGTCGTCCGCCCCAAGGTAAGTGAGGATGGAGTCGTCATCCTGACACTCAACAACATTAATCGAAGGCGAATCCTCTTCGATCATGTCTGGATACAAAAGGGGAAGAGAAGATGGATCCTCATTATCGCGTTGATAAGTGAGTGGACCTATGAAGATAGCATTTATGAAAAAAAAAAAGTTAGGAGGGATAGATTCAGGGTCTATCGACTCTGTGGGTGATGATGGCAAAGTGGGTGATGATGGTTTGGTAGGGGTGACGTCGTCTTCTTCCAGGATACAACTGACACGAGGTGTCTCCTGTGTAGGTGTTTCAGGAAAACCGAGACCACTGCGATCATTGTGTTTGCGTGTAGTCACGGGAATGAGTGTATGTCGGCCTTGTTCATAAAGACCAAAACCAAAGCCTTTCCAAGCATAGCGAGTTAAGAAGGTGAGGGCAAAACGACGATTTGTCAAGTATTGAAAATCAGATTGGAAGGGAACCACACCAAGAGGAGGTTCAGGGGTAATGGAGGATGTGTCAACACCCCCATACGTTAGGTTGGTGCGGCAATGGGGTGGTCCATAAGAGATTACCTCCCCCACGTGACGGTCGTAGGTGGGATGTGCATGTAATTGTCCGTACTCCTGCGGGGTATGGAAAGAACTAACGTTATATAGGCGGTACTCCCCCAGCGTAAGGCATTGAAAAACATCTACTAAGGGGTCGGAGGTTGGGATGTTATCTGCGGGAAAGGAAGTAATATTTGTAACAGTGGTTTCATTGGTTGAAGGTGTAGGTGTGTCGGAAGTAGATGGCTGGGTTGGATGAATGGGTGTCTTGACTGGTACAAGCACATCATTAGGGCGATACAACATATTGCAAGTTTTGAAGGGGGGAGGATCAGCTTTTACGGTGTAGGACTTCCCTCGTACTCAAATTTTATGCATCTATGTAAGGTGGAGGAACGCATCCCATAGCCCGGATCAGGCGGCCTAACAACATATTGTATTGGAACTCTCCCTCAAGGACATAGAAGAGTTCGGGTAAAGTACGTGGTCCTACACGAATGTTAAGGATCACGGTGCCTAAAGTAGAAGTAATAGCATCATTGAATGATCGCAACATGATGGGGTTGGCACACATGCAACTAGAAGGGATATTCATTTGTTGGAAGGATTTTGAAGAGATGATGTTTAGGCTAGCGACCCCATCAATCATAACACGACGCGTACCGAATATCTCGGACATAAGTGAGATGAAAAAAGAGAGTCGGGATCTTGGCAAAGTCGATAATTTTGTCTTCGGAGAAGCCGGCAGCAGGCTTGCTTTGTCGAGAGACGAAGTGGTTGGGGAGATAGATTGTTTGGTGAGCGAAGCAACATGATTGGGTGTTAGAATAGAGGTAATAGGCAAGGTTTCATTAGGTAAAACCTCTATCCCTTGAAGGATCTCAACGAGAGCTTGTCGATGAGATTCAGAAGTCTGAATGAGATCATACAGATGTCATTTTTATAGGCGATTGGTGAAGCTGTTTGATCATAGTTCGGTGGGAAATGCCATTAGAGATGGGATAGGTGGGTCCGTGAATAACCACTTTAGGTGGTGGTGCAATCGGGATGGTGGACGGAGAAAGAGATGCCGCAGGTGTGTTTTCTTTCACTTTCCCATTGTTTTTCTACCCTCGAGTAGCAACACTAATCATATTGATCTCGTGAATACGAGAGGAGGAAGATGGTAGGGATAGGTCTTGGTTTTCGAGAGGTGGGGCTGTAATAATGATAGATCTTGGTGAGGTGGGGACAAGGTGGTATAGGGAGGGAATTGAAGCTAAAGGTCTCTCTCTTCGTAAGTTGTCTTTCTTAACTTTTTCTCATGTCGAGAGAGGTGACGGATGAAGTATGGCTTTCAAAGCTTTGCATCCCTCTACGTCATGTCCTGGTGTGCGGTGGTAAGCGCAGATTTTAGACTCATCGTAACCTATAGGTCGAGGTTTAGATGGATCATAAGGTCTAAGTGGGGGTAGGGAAATGGTCGCATTCTCCACCAACATAGCAAGGATTTTGGCGTAAGACCCTTTGAGTGGGTCAAAGTCAGAGGAAAATGAGGCTATTGACTGGGTCGATTCTGGTGATGACGTGGTGTGGTTGGTTTGTATGGGGGGTGGTTTAGCCAAGGAGTTTTGGTAATGGGTTTTAACTAACCGTGGTTTCTTTGACGTAGAGGCTATGTTTAGCTGGTTGGATGATGAGGCCACAGATGATGTGGTATCAGAAAACAACCACGGAGAAATAGGAGTGACAGAAAACAAATCTTTTGATGGTGGAATTTGTTTATGGTTGATAGGTGGACAGGATACGCGGGGTGACGGTGTTGCTATACCCTTGGATTTCTGTATGGGTGCAGAAGGCATAGGTCGCTTTAAAGAAAACGTAGGAGGTATGATATATTGATGTAAGGTAGAGGGATGGGGTCCCAATATGGAAGGTAGGTGTGACGATGATGGTTTTAGTTGTGATAGAGGCATAGGTTGAGGAGATTGAGTCTATCTCCTAATGGGATGGATGGCTTTATTTTTAGATAAATCAAGCCGCTTAGGTGGGTGTGTTAGACTAGGTATGGGTGAGGTCCCAAGCGTAGGGGAAGATTTGGCTAAGTTAATAGAAGTGGACGAGGTATTTGGTAGAGATGAGGGGGTGAAGATGAGGACATGGGCATTTTAAGCTTCTGTAAACACTTCGGGTATATGGTGGAGGCATCAGGATCGGTCATTTGCATTTGAGTAGAATATGGCGTACTCAAACGTTCCCATAGAACCTATCTATCTTCTGTGGAATGACAGTCCTCACGTGTGAATAGGAACTTTTGTATGGAAGAAAGGTGGGTTGTGATTCCGGTCCCTTTGTGGGTGTGATACGAGGGTATATGAGGCCTTTGTATCAATGGGCGTTAAGAGATCAACCGGTTCTTTGAAAAGATTTAGGTGACGAAGGACTAATAGGTAGGAGAGTGTGTTTGAGAGGATCTGTCATGTTTAAAGAATGTGGTGATGTCGGTTCAAGAGGTTGCTTGTCTAAGGATGAGAAAAGAAGTGGCGAACCTTCCTCTTGTGAGCAAGAATGGTAGAAGGAGACGTTTGGGAAATAGATAAATTAGATAACATCCGCTCACAGTCTTGCAAGGATGTGGTATAAGAAGGCTCATTTGTGAGAAGGGAACTCTGGGCAGCTAATTCCTTGATGGGTAAAGGAACGGCAAGGATTTCAGTTTGTCTTGATGGCGAGGAAGGGGGTTCGATTTCCTGCATTAGTGAAGAGGCTTGATTGAGAATTTGTTCGATAGAGGTCTTTGGCTGGGAATCGAAGACTGCATGGATCTCATGAACACTCTCCTCGGCTAAGATATCTTGGTTTAGATTACTGTTAGAAGAATGATTCGGGAATGGTTTGTTGAATATTTTCAAATTTTGGTTAGCAGGGGCGTTAGGATTATCGAGGGCTATATCCCCGCATCAACCATTTCCTGCACTATGTTTTTCAACATCTTGCAGTTCTCATGACTGTGTCCCTTCACGCGGTGGAGATTCTGAGAAGTCATTTTCTTTGTACAGGAAGGTATGGCGCAAGTGGAATCAAACCCGGAATGAGGTTTAACGGGAGGTAAGGTAATGGCTCTGCTTTGAGCAATTTTCCAATATCACACCATATGTTTCTCCCAAGGAGTGTAGTTGATGGGTTACGCTTTATACTTATAGGTGGTTTTGGCGGGGTATTAGACGGGGGTTGGGATTTGACCATCACCATGTGCATGGCCCCTTTTGATTTGAAGCGGTCGATGGGTGAGGATTGGTGGTGTTAGGTTTGTTGGTGGAATCTTGGGTTCGAAAAGTGGGGTTTTGTTGTTGCGCATGCAATTTCTCTTCCTCTAAGGCTCGAATCTCTAGTTTTCGAGCCATAGTAAAGGCCTCATCAAATGTACGGAAAGTTTGAATTTGGAGGGTAGGAGAGATGTGCTTAGCGCAGGCCCGCGTATGCATTCGATAAGTTCGGTTTGAGCCAAGGCATACGTAAGTTGGTTGATAAGGCCCCACCATCGTCAGCGAAATCTGCGATAGATTCGTCCTCAAATTGCCGGATGGCATAGAGGTGGTGATAGATACTTTCTTGGCAATGTTAATGGAGAAATGATCCAAGAAAGATTGGGCTAGCTGGTTAAAAGAGAAGATTGAGTCTTTGGGTTAAATCAGCCTTTGTACCACTCAAGGCGGGTCTGATAAGGACATGGGAAAGGTGTGGGAGTAGTAAAGCGTCGTCGTGAGAAATCGAGATAGCGAGGCATGTCTAAATGATCGCAAGTGTTGTTGAGGTCCTCCTTACTATTAAAAGCGGGTAAATTTTGGTAATTCCCATTGAGGAGGATATGAATAAAGGGGGACTGAAGGGTGGATAGGCTCGACAAACTTGCTCGTATGTCAAGGCACTACTGACTTCACGAAGCAGAAGCCTCCAGGTTTTGCATTTTGTCCATCATTTGTTTAATTAAATCGGTAGTTGGATGAGATGATGGTGTGGTTGTGGTAAACGAGAGGAAAATTGGGCCAAGGACCACCGCTAGACAATGGTGGGGTTAAATGTTGATAAGGTATGGAGGGCGACTATGTGTTGAGGCAACCGAATAGGGATGTCCTATATAAGTTATTGAGGTTACTAGGATATGTGTGTGGAAATGAAAAGGTGGGTGAAGCTTGAGAAGGAAAGCTCGTGTGGATAGGTGGCGAGAGAGAAAGTCATGAGCGGAGGCGATGCTGCAAGAGAGACGAGGTAGGATCGATCACCGGTAATGACATGTTGGGCCCAAGATTAACCAAAGGAAAGCCAATCATGCGTATGGACCCCAGAAGTTGTTGAGGTAGGCGCAGGACTAAGGATGCGGAAGGTAAAGCGAGTTATCGAGGTGGGGCGAAGGGGCTAAATGAGTAGCTATCCGATAGGCATGCCAACAAGGAGTTGACCGTCAGTGTGTCGGTCAAGGGCATGAGACAAATAGTATTATGCAGCACTAGGATTAGGGTCCATAAATTTGGAAAATTCTTTATCTCCCACGAGAATTTTAGGAACCTCGCCTGGTGTCCGTAGGATTCCCACGAGAATGTGAAGGGGGTGATTCGGAAAGAAGGCAGAGCAAGCATGTGAAACCATGGCGGCGGCTTGCTTTCAGTGATAACAACCATGGACAGGAGTTCACGGTAGGGTTTCAATCTGTTAGGAAACGAAATGCAGACTGAGGAATGGTGAAATTGGTAGGTTCTTTGGTTTGTCGGGAGGCTAGAAAAACGAAGCGATATCGGTCCGATAACGATGTCGGTTAGACTATAGCCGGCGTCGGTCAATTAACCGATGTCGGTGTAATAAGACCTAGTATAAGAAAATATAAGAAGCTGCTGATTTGATTGTTAACGACGCTCAAGTACATTTATCAAATTGTTCAAGGTAATCACAAAAGACGAGTGTATATATGCAGAGAAAAGCAGCGAAAACAAACAAGATGCACATGTAAATCCGAGATATTAACCCTAGGGTTAATTTTAATTATTGTGGGCTTATGCCTTTAGACGCGGAATAATGTCAATCCTAAACAAAAGACTTAGGGAAATGTCAAGTTTGTTTTGGCTTATAAGGTTACCTCAATCGGGGCGGAGGAATACCACGGAAAAGGGGGATGTTTTGAGATGTTGTGTTAATTGTGAAGTGATTCGGTATGTGTTGTGCGGTGAAAATAAGATTAATTTCATGTCAATACCGTGGAAATCACCCCACATGTACGACACATTACTTAGTCTATGTTCACTAGAATTGAAAACAAGAAGCAAGAATGTAATGCACGTGTTTTAAACCCAAATCGAAAATGATATTCGATGAAGCAAATGAGATGACTTTCACTAATGCTGGCTGGGAAAGCAAGACAAATTCTTTACTAAATATATAACAAAAAAGCAACAAGTATGCTTCCTAAAATGAAAATAAGCAAGAGAAACAGAAACCGAAATGGGTCCCACCGTCATGCCAAAATGTTTCGCGCGGAATGTTTCGGCTCTGTCAGAATAGACTTGCTTCTATCCTATCATTCCTTTGAGAAACAGATAAGGGTTAGGGCTAGGAGGAATACCTGTTGAATGTTGAGATGGTGTGCGCGTACCGTAGAGAAAGATCAGATCGACTGCGAAGAACTCCTTTTTGTCTTGGAAGGACTACCTGCAAGTAAGAATACAAGACCACCAGATTTGAGTTAGACAATAAATGAGGGATCTGCCTTAGGCCCAGGAAATGTAAAAACTTCCTTTCGAAGGTGGTCAGTTCCCCTTGTAATATGATTTAACACAAATGATAATAAAGAAAGCTATTGCAAAATCACGATTTAGGTATCTCGTTACAAAGCAATAGAAACTAAACTATCAATAATAAAGCGTCACGTTGTTTGTTCGGTTACTGGTCGTTGATACGTTCAGGTTGAGTTATAGGGATAAACCAGGCTGGATTTGGGGTTGTTAGGTGGCAAATAGGTGAGCAAAAGGGTTTTGGGGTATAAGTCACAGTGACCGATGATGGTCACTGGGTAACCGACCACGGTTAGAGAACCGCTGCCGGTATAGGATAATCGACACCGGTAGGGTCAGTAATCTAGGTGCTTTTGGGTAGAGATTGGTTGTAAGGTGATTGTGGGGTTATTGAGATTGGGGGATGGCTGAGGGGAATGATGGGAGGATAGGGAAGACTCAGAGTGTGGTAAAATGGCCTTCTGGGCAATATCAGGGTGTGTGAGTGAAGGTTAAGTGCAGTAGTGGCTGGTAGTAGATCTAGGAATAAACTTATGATTACTATTAATCAACGGGTTCAAGAAAATGGTGCTTAGAAACATATAACATACTACTTACTTGCCCCTGATGCAGATGCAAGTTTCAGGACTGTGATGATGAAGACAGGACCCAAGTTGGATGCAGTTTCCTCTTCTGATGCTCGGATGAGTGTTACTGGGCTCTGGTTATTGAGTTGCGGTCTTGGGCTTGATGTCCTTCTCTGCAATCTCTTCTTGTTTCTTCACTTGTCTTTGCTCGGCCAAGCAAAATCTGGATTCTCTCGATGATTTCTCCTTCTCCGATCAAATGAAAATCCGATCCTTTGTTTTTGGTTGGAAGTGGTCATTTACAGGGAACCGATGGTGGTTCTGAGAACCGACGGTGATCGAGTAGGAACGGTATCGGTTAGGTCAAAGCGAGGCTATTTTTGGTAAAATACCCAAACTTTCCCTCCTTTTCTTCGAAGGATTAGTAGTGGGCTTGGTCAAGTCATTATGAAGTTGGTTTTAGGTGCGAATGAGGAGTAATTAGTCATAGGTGTGGAATTGGACCAAGTTATAGGTCTTAATTAGGTTAGTTAAGGGTTAAGACTAGGTCATGATGAGGTGGCGACATGAGGTGGCGAGGTATGGTGATGTGGATTTATTAATTATAAGGTAATTAATAAATATTTGTGTAAGGTTTAGGTGGTGAGGTTAGGTTGCGAAATGTGATGCGGGTCACGAGGGGTCGTAAGACACAAATTTGGTGTCTATAGATCTTGTAGTAAGAGGCATGGCCTCCACCCATTTGGTAAAATATTCAGTGGCCGTAATTATAAAATTGTGGCCGTCTGTGGATGAGGGAGAGAATTTCCCTATTAAGTCTAGGCCCCATGTAGAAAAGGGCCATGGAGTAGCGATTGGTTGCAGAGCTTGTGCTGGCATGTGGATCTCATGAGAGAATTCTTGGCACTTATGACACCTGCGTGCAAACTCTATCGCGTCATGTTCTAGAGTGGGCCAGAAATAGCCCATTCGATGTATTTTTCGAGCGGTGGCATGGCCACCGAAGTGGCCTCCACATATACCGCTGTGGGATTCATGGAGAATCCTCTTGGACTCTTCTGTGTCGACACACCTTAAGAGCATTCCATCGAATGCTTTTCGATAGAGCACCTGCTCTATAATGACATATTTGGCTACGATTATGCGTAATCACCTTCTTTGTTGCGGTGTCACTGCATCCGGGTACGTATGGTCCATGATATAATTAATGATATCAGTGTACCAAGGGCACTCAGAAATAGCAGGTCGAGTTTCGATGTAGTATACGCATTCATCTGGAAAATCCAAATCTACTAGATCGCCTCCGTCTAATGGGTTGTCAGCTAACCAATCCGCGATGATTTGTCCTTTAACTGACTTCTGATTTACAAATGTTAATTCGAACTCTCCCATTAAGGTTATAAAACATCCAGCCTTTTTGGATAAGGAACCTTGTGTGAGAAAAGTCTGTAAATGGTCCGTCTTTACCATGACCTTTGTTTCTTGATTCAGCATGTAATTTCTTAGACGTTTAGTAGCAAATACTATGGCAAGACATTCTCGCTCTGCTTGTGTATAGCATGTTTCATAGTCGAGCAGTGTTCGGCTAATGAAATAAATTGCACGTTCTCTCTTGTCATCATCTTCTTGGGCCAACATACAGGCCAGCGAGACATTGGTAGCTCGCGAATATAGGATTAACGGGCGATCCAGCTTAGGTGGCATTAGCGTAGGTGGTGACAACAAGAAATGTTTAACTGCGTTGAAAGCTTCGTTGCAGTCTTCGGTCCAATCAATGCTATAGTCTTTCTTGAGTAAATTGTTGATTGGATGAATAGTGAAGCTTAAGTCCGGGATGAATCTCCGGATTGCACCCAGCTTCCCGAGAAATGATCTGATTCCAGATTCACTCGAAGGTGGGACCATTTTGAGGACAGCCCAAATTTTGGTTGGATCAACGTCGATCCCTCATGACGATATGATGTAACCTAGGAGCTTTCCTCCTGTTACACCAAAGACGCATTTCTCTAGGTTTAGCGTGACTCCGTATTCTATTAGGCATGAAAGAATGATGCGGAGTACTTCGGGATGGTCACAGTGCTTTTTGGCCTTAGCCAATAAGTCGTCTACGTAAGATTCCATGATTTTATGAATTAGATTGTGAAATATGTATGTCATGGCCCGCTGGTACGTAGCACCAGCGTTCTTAAGACCGAATGGCATAACAAAGCAGTAGCAATAGGTTCCCAAGGAGTTATAAACGTGGTTTTAGCTTAATCTTGCTCGAGATATTCTGATTTGATTGTATCTCGAGAATCCATCCATGAGAGACAAAAGTTCAAAACCAGTTGTTGCATCAACAATAACGTCTATGGATGGTAATGGGAAATCGTCTTTAGGACACGCTTTGTTGATGTCTCAGAAATCTATGCAAATGCGTATCTTTCCGTTCTTCTTGAGAACGGGAACGATATTAGATACCCATTGGGAGTAGTCAACTGGCTTGATAAATCCTACCTGAAGGAGTTTTATTACTTCCTCTTTTACCATGAGAGCTACTTTGGGTTTCATGGGTCTTGATTTTTGTTTAATTGGCTTTGCATCCGATCTAGTGACGAGGTTGTGTACCGCAATGTGGGGTGCGACTCCCATCATCTCCTTGTAATTAAATGCAAACACCTTCTGATGTTCTTTGAGAACCTGAGTATGTATTTCCACTTCTTCTGGTGTCAATGAAGAACCTAGTTTCAATATTCTTGGTTCATCTTCTGTCCCAATGTTGACATCGATTGTTTCTTCGATTAAAGAGGCGTTACCCTCTTCAAACTCAGGTGGTGCTGGAGGTAAATCTAAATCATCCCCATTTTCTATTGCGTATATGTTAGGTTCCCTTTGTGACGGAAGATCCGTTACGGGATTTCCGAAGTAGGAGGATGAATGTGGGATCAGGGATAAATCTAGCATGTGATAGGAGAGATGTAATGCTGCATAGGCATTTAAATAATCCAAAGTAGCCGCATCATTTCCAACATGGTCTAGGATGGTAGATTCGCTTCCGCTTAAAAGAGGATTTGTCATTGTTTTTATTAATGGTTCGTCACGAATGGATACTGTGAAGTGAGTATCTTCTAGCTCATTGCTTGGAGTAAAACGTGATGCTGAGGTTGCTATTGAATTGGCGAGAAGATTTTTCTCTCAGGGATCGCTTCAATGGATATGAAGTTAAACGCCTTGCTTAAATCTAATATAGTGTTTTTGTAGAGTTGTAAATGTTCGGCTTTAGTTTCATATACTTCAGAAACTTGGTTTGTTACTAATTGTGAGTCTCCCAAGACTCTGATGTTATTAATACCAATTCTTCTGGCTAAGGTGAGGCCAAGGAGGAGGGATTCGTACTCAGCACCATTGTTTGTGCATTCAAAGTTTAACTTAAATGAGAATGGGAGGACCTTCTCCTCGGGCGAAGTAAGAATTATACCTACCCCCACTCCATAACGACATTTAGCTCCATCGAAATGGAGAGTCCAATACTTAGCCGGGAGTATAGATGTTGGGGCATCATCACGTTTACACACTCTACTTCTATCATACAGAGATCCTCTGCCGGTAAGGAACCAACACCTAGGGAAAATCCTATATGCCTCTACCGAATTGAATGGTAAGAACATTGGTGAATCTTGTTCTATCAATTCAATGATTTTTATGATAGTCCCTAATGATACTATTTCTTTAGTTTTACCTTTAGGGGTTGGAGTTGTTTTGGCTATGCTGGTAGTTTCAAGATCCGTTGTAGGTATCAACTTTTCCTCTGGCTTTGGGTCAGAGGGTTTATTAAGTTGGTTTGTTGGCAGCTCAAATTCTGAGTGCACCCCTGGTCTTTTCTTTAAATCAACTAAGTATAAATTGAAAGGTTTTGGATCGCCTTTGGCTACAAATACCTTTCCCAGATGAAAGAATCTTACTTCTTGAAATAGCGTGGAAGGGATTGCCTTCATTCGATGTATCAAGGTCGGCGAGGATCATATTATAGTTAGTTTCCCGATCTATAATATAAAACTCGGTCAAGATGGTTTTGGGCCCTAAGGTGACCGGCGGATTATAGTTCCTATCGAAGTGGCTTTAAGGCTATCATAGCCTCTCAAGGTACTTCGTGTAGTGGAACAGTTTGTTTCTCCATATCCAAGTTTTTGGAGGAAAGAGAAAGGGACTATGTTAACTGCAGCCCCGTCGTCAACCATTGCACGTTTTACATAGTTATTATAAACCCATACTTGTAAGTGCAAGGTGGGTCACCTCGGTGTGCGATCTCGGCATTCGTGGGTATTTTACTTATTTTGAAGATGAATTCGACATCCTTGTCTCGGCTGCCCGGAGGGTGGATATCAAAATCTACGTGATTTACTTGTGTTTCGGGAGGTGGAGTGATGTTAATTAGATGGCCTAGACCTAATGCTTCTAAAAGAGCAGCTCTGTGAGGGGGAGAGTTCTTTAGTAAGTCCAAAAATGAAATGTGTGAGAAGGTCTTTGTTAGGTCACTAATTAAATCATACGCACCGATGGGTTTTTCAACTATTTGCTGACTCTTATCTGCCTCTGGCAGATGACTTGGGCTTGGTTGAGAGAAATACTCTCGTGTTCTCGTTATAGCTTCGATAGGTAGTTCAGCGTCTAATTCTACCAAACTGACTATCTTAGGTCTCGGTTGAGCTCCCAACTGTGGCGCGACTGACGGATTTAATGAAGTCGAGGCTTCATGGTCATTGTTTCCCGTCACTGCACCTTTGTTTGTTCCGGTTGGATTCAGCCTATTGCTGTCATGATTTGGGAGCGGATCATTAAAGATCTTGAGGGGAGCATTCTGAGGAGAAACTACCCCTGTGAGAGTATTTGGTGATGATGAGATGGGATCTGCCAAAAACAAGTCTGTGAAGAACTGTCTTTGTTCTTCTGGCAAACGTTGCATAAATTTATTGTAGTCACGGCACGTTCTAGTGTCGTGACCATGAATTTTATGGAAACCACAATAAGAATTGGGATTATAATTCCCGTTTTGTTGGTTTGGTGTGTATTGTGGCCTAAAATTCGATCAAACTATTGCCTATTAGGAACAAAGTTTTGGAATTGTTGTTTTTGGTTTTGACTTTGGTTTTGGTAACCAAATGAGTTTTGGCTTGGCCCTTGTATGGGATTTCGCCGTTGTTGTTGTTGTTGTTGTGGATGGTTAAAATCCACTATATTGACCGTTGGGGTAAAGTTGTTGTTTCACTGGTTGTTTGTTTGTGATGGAGTATTAACAACATTTACCCTCTTGGGCTAGTCGATTACCCCATCCGTTGTTACCCCACGATTTTTGTTAAGGATTTTGGGTCCTTGATTGACGTTTGTAGTAGTTGTAGTATTTTGAGTGGAGGTGATTAACCTCCCGTTTGCTCCATACGATCTTACGACCACTATCTATTGCTGCCTGGTCTATTCGTAGAGCGCTCTCAAGTACTTCATCATAAGTCCTTAGTGGGAACTTCGGACTTCTTCCTTCACTTCTCTGCCTTGAGAGAATGAAGGAATAAATCACATAGTTCCATCGATCCATGTTTGGAGCACTTGGCGATGAATAAAGAAGCGTACACCACCTCTGGATGAAATGAGCGTACGATTCATTGTGTTCTTGTTTGATATGCAAGAATTCCCGATTCCTGTTCTCGGTAGTTTATTCATGTCAAAGGCTTTGATGAACTCTAACACAAGTTGTTTAAATGAATGTATGGAAGCCTCGGTGTATTCTATAATACCAATCAAGAGCAATGCCCTCCGGTGTTTTGGGAATATTTTAGAACAACCCCATCTCGAGGAGTAATTCTCGTATGGTTGTAGCGTAAGCTTTGATATGTGCTTTTGGATCTCCCTCACCCTTGAATTTGGGAAAATCGGGGAGAGGTCTTGGAAGCATGACGTTTCGTATGGTGAAGTCTAAGGGTTCCTTTAGATATTCGAATAAGTCCCTATCGCATAGCTTTCACCATTGATGGTGGTTCTTTGAGGGAGCGGTGGTGGGATAGGTTGTTGATGCGGTGCGGCGTACGTGTTGGCGAGGGGACATAGGGAGGTCCCTGCATTTGAGAAAACATGCCGGGAGAGGAGAACATATCTCCTTGTGGTGATTTAGAGTATATGTTTAAGTAGGACGGGGTATTGTCGAGGAACGGACTGTTCGACACTAGACCAGGAGGAATAGTGTTAGAGATGATAGGCCTTGTTGGCGTTTTTTGTGGATATTGAGGAGGCATGCCTAACGTGCCTACTCCCGTAAGGAGATCTACCTGACCAGAGTGGTATGGAGGATTGGAACTTCCTGTTTGTATGAACGGAGAATTTTGACTTGCTTGAGCCAGTTCTAACCCTCTCACTCTTTCTACTAACGTTGAAATGACTTCATTTGGTGAAGTCACGGTACTTTCCTGAGCGGCATTTGTTGTATACCTTGGTGTTGTAAAGGTACATGATATCCTGTCATAAACTGATCGCTATCTTACCAAGTTTCTCCCAGAATATTTCCTGTATGCAGTGGCATAGAGGTATTTTCTTGAAAAGAGATTTCGGGTTGTATTTGTAAACCTCCTATAGATGGGTACATTCCCCAGGAGCGTTGTTCACTCCTAGGATAACGTGTTGACTGTCCATCATCTAAGACCAGGTATGGATCTGATTGCCTACCAATTTGTGGTCTGAGTAACATTTGAGGAGATGAACCAGATTCTCGTAGAACGCGTCATATTGTTTGAACACAGAAGGTTCTGTTTGTTGGGTTGAAGGGGTTGATCTAACTCTTCAGTTTGAAAAGATGAACTATATCTGATTCTTGGGGTTTGTGTCGACAACTGATTAGTTGAATAGTTGTCACCCCATACTGAGAGCGAGGGTGATGATTGCCTATTTTGTTGGGCGTAGTATGCCTCAAGACCCAGGAGGGGTCTGCCGTATGCATCGAATCACGGGGTATATGAATACCCGCAGAATAATGGGAAGAAGCGAAGGTGATTTATGAAAACTTAATGAAGCGGTTCTAAGAAGGCGTACTAAAGTGAAAGTGTAATACTATGACTCTAGTCAAGAAAGTAGGCAGTTTATGTCAGTTTTACTAATCTTGTTCGATTCACGTCGGGTTCACCAATTTTTGTACGTCGGAAAAGTGACAAACGAGCGTGAGAATCAACAAGTAACTCTTCGCGCACTCCAACCTCCCGAGGTCGTTTGAGACAAATGGTGGGGATGGAATATGCAGACAAACTAGTTAGGCGGTCTAATATCTTCAACACGCACTAGTGGAATTTGCGAATCTAAGGAAAAGAAGGCCCTTCTAACTTCGACCATTTGGTGTGATAGATCGATCGGCGAGGATGGCGCTCAAGGCTCCAATCAATATCGAGCTCTGGTGTGATTCAATCTATGGGTTGTGGAATACGTGGAAAATGACACAGGATTGTTTCGTGTATCTCCGATAAGGTCATATAGTGGATGATGAATACAATCGATTCTATGGATGATTTTCTGGCCTAGTCCAGAATTCCCTAGCTTCGTTAGCCGCTATATCTAGTAAGGACAGTTGTTCGATGATGATAGGTGGAAGTGGAGTGGACCTGAATACCAAAATACGTAGGCTAGCGTCTATATCGGATTGACCTGTGGACTCGTTGGGCTGTGGGATCTGTGGATCACAACCGTAGACTCTCGGTTGTTGCGGTCCTGTTATGGTCATACGCGAAATCAAGTTCTAATCCCTAGTATCTAGTAATCGTATGCTTTCTCAGCTTCTATGTTTAGAACCAACAGTTGTGCAATCTTCTCAGAATACCTTACAGACGTTCTCACAACCTGGATTCTTAAGCTGGTATCTATATCTACGAGGGTGTCTCCGGTGTCCGGTTGTGGAACTAGAGGATCACACCGAATGTTTGTTCTCTTTCGAGCCCTCTCTGAGTCATGTGGATGTTTTCTAGGTGTCTGTAGTTTGGTGACTTGACCAAAACGTATGTGCTTGGTCGTCTTCTATGTTTAGTCCTCTTAAGCGTGAACCGATCGGTTGTAAATCAGCGTGGTTGTTTGGAATACTTGTATCACGAGATTTTGGTCTATGTCAACTATCGTGTGACGAGGTTTGGTTGAGGCACGATTGGCTCAAATATATATTCTCTCCGACTCTTGAGGTCCCGTGATTGTCATACGAAACAAAATGCGATCTAAGCTGTGATGAAACAAATTCTAACTAAGTGAAATAAATCTAACTACATATAACTTATTTTTCTATGAAATATTCTAATGATTTTAAAGAAAGAAAACTATTTTAAGCGTATCTAGAAATAATAGCTAAGCAATAATTTAAAGCAGACAAGATAACTGAAAGTGTGGTTATTTGCTGTGCGATTTATAAATTATTCTAAATAAAACAATTTGTCTAATCTCGGCAAGATTCTCGATCCTACCTCAGAAGTGAGGAGTGAATCATAGTTTCTCAGAAACTATCAATCCCCATAGCTTCCCTGGCAATATCGAGAATAGAATGAAATGAAATAAAGCGATTAACTACTCTATTTGATATGAATCTGACTAGAACTTTGAAATTTAAAACCGGATTCCATGAGAACAATGGCGAACGATGGTGTGTGTGTGATCTCGTCCCCTCAGTATGGTCTCTTCATTCTTTCGTGTTCACGTGGATCCAGAAAAGCGTGTGATGCTAGCACCGATAGGAGTAGATTTTGGGATAAGGACAGCTCAGAATGCAGACCGAGAATGCGAGTAGGAGAGGGATAGCGCAAGAGTACAGAGCTTGGCTTATGCAATTCCTAGCGGGATTTTACTGCAAGTCATGCAACATGAAGCGACCAGAACCTGTAACTATCCTATATGAAGAGCAAAACCTGCAACTTTAATGGCTTCCTAAGCTATCCTGTTCCAATGGTTTGGATAAAACAACAACACTGTTTGCACAAGTTGGATATGTGGCTTACCAACAGCTGAATAAAACTAACCAGGCAAATAATGAATTAAACTAAGAACTCCAAGACACAACGAAAGTAAATCTACAGCAAAGAGAAATTCAGAGGCAAGCTTCTAACTAGATTGGATGAAATGACAGCACTGCCTGCACAAGATGGGTCTGTGGCTTACCAACAGCTGAGCAATTTAACAAAAGATGCAAGTGAATTCAAGCTATGGCTTCTAAACAAGCTAACTAACTAAAGCACTAAAATGAGGGAATGAGAGCAAAGATCAAACTTCAAAATCTAGCCAAGCTTGGACCAAAAACTGCACCATTTGTATGTACACAAACCATGCATTTATAGGAATTCAAACATCCAAGAACCAAAACCAAATTGAACTCCTAAACAATAAACAAAGGAAAAACACTATTCCAGGGGACCAAAAACATAAATGCATGCTCAAGTCGGCAAAGAAAAGTGGTGAAATGTGATATTTCACGCGAGTCACGTCAAAAGAGTGTTTTGGAAAATGCGCACAGGACCGCCGCTCCGAGCAGGTGGTGGCGGGCAGGACCGCCTCCTGTTGGGTATGGCGATCATGAGACCGCCGCCCTACAGGGCGGCGGTTTCGTCACTGAAGGTCAAGAGGCCAAGGAAAGAGGGAAAAGGGGAAAACAAAGGGCGCGGGGGCTAAGCGGGGCATGCGGGATGTTAACGCATACTCCGAGGGCTTTTCCGGATCCCGAACACCTTGCGAGGAGACCTGTATCATCATTGGGGCATTTATTACACCGTTCCGCAGTACAGTACCTTACAATTTTGGGTACGTACGTTTCCTTCAATCCAATTTTCAATACTTGACAAATCATCGTTTCGCCCTCACCTTCTTGACTCACCGTGCTTGGAAAGGCTTTGATTTTGGTGTTTATGAATAAGGCCGACATACAATCATTGTAACACCTTGGTGTAGTTACTTCCTCCCGAGCATACAAGTGTTGATATGTGATTTCTTTTGTAAACAGGATGTGTTCCTTTGATTGAGAAGTCATGCTTGTTATGGATTGTATCTTCTTTAAGATTTCAGATCTTGATCGAGTCAAAATAGGATTGGACTCTTTTATTTCTTTCATTTTACTCCGAGTTTCTTCTAATCTTGGAATGAATTATGGAGTTATCCATCTATAAGACCAAGCCTTGGATCGAGTGGCATTGATCCAAGTTGTGCTTTAAGCTTATTCGTGATGAATTAAAATTATAGACCTTAAGCAGGTTGCAAGGTCTGGATGCATTGAATAAGCTAGTCCGGAGTATAACTCAGCTGATCATATTAGATGGATTGGTTCCCGATATCGTAATATATATACGGAAGGTCTTGATCGTGGACCAGGGTGATAATTGATTACATAAAATTCTATAGCCTATTGGCAGTACAGGAGTGAACCCTATTCGTGAATGTATGTTGAAGGTTCTTTTTCTGAGCATTTGAAATATTAGACCTAACTGGATTTGTTAAGGTTAGTAACCTAAAACTAAACCTAACCTAGGGGTTAGATTAGTGTTAATCTAACCTAGACCTAGGCTAAGAGCTAATGTTCTAAGTTAGTATCTATGCGCTAAGAGGTTAGACTAGGTGTTATCCTAAATCCTAACCTAAGTTACTAACCTAACTATTGAACAAGGAAGAAGGGGACCTATGGAAGGGTGCGAACCATGGGCGGCAGTTTCTATGTCATTAAATGCATGGATAAGCATGAGGGACAGGTAATTTGGTGGAGGTTTTTAAAACAGCTAACTTGAGCCGACGTGGCAGGTCACCAAAGTTGGAAATGGTCTTTGATGTGCATTTGTCCATCGCCAACTATGGTGGTCGGTGGCAGTGGAGATTGAGTGGGAAATTGGGAGTAAATGCAATTAATGAACTCGGTCGTCAAGCTCGGGTTTCACGGGAAGGCATGCAAAATGGAAAGTTAATGGTTTGTTTGGTTTTTCATGAGCTCTGGTTTTCCCTCTGTCTATTCACTGGTTCTTTGCACCAGTCTTCTTGGAGTTGCATGGCAAGTATGAGCGTAACTAGCTCTTTTCTCTGGCAAGGAAAATATATAAGTCATGGAAATAGCAAAATTTTGTTGGTGGATCTAACTTGGAAAAGGAGGAGAAGGTTCGAGCTCTTTCATTGGTCTGCTTCGAAATTTTAAGCAAATAACCAGGCATGTTAGGCCCTAACCTTTAAAAATCTTGCTCTCTTTCAAATGATTTCATTAGAACAACTCTGTTCAAATGATTTTTGGAATTAGATGATTTATATGGTAGCCTTGTGTGATTTTGTCACTGTATCTTCTTGCTGGTTTGATTTTTCAATTTAAACCTTGATGGGTGTATTTTATTTTTCGAACTGTTGCTATATTTCTTGGTGTTTTGCATTCCGGCTTTAATTGGCGAAATATATGCAAGAATGCATACTAGGCCTACTCTGTGAGAGCCCATGAATTTTTCTCTTGATGGGTACATGCCTACTATTGAAACTTGTTCATAATGCTTACCGTTGATGATTGTTGTTGATACTCGATGGAAAGGATACCGATGGACTTTTTGTTTAGTTGTTTGGACTTCTTTGTAAGTTCTGTCGAGGTTATTAAGGTAGTGGTTATTGAATCTTGTTGGGGTTCCGCTATGATATTTAGGTTTTGTTGAATGAATAACTCGTTTTGTGTTTGAGTTTTTATTACGATCCTGTGGAGGTTGTTTCTCCCTCCCTTGTGTTACAATTACGGGATTTAACTCGATGATAGTTTGCATTATATTTATTATATTCAAAACAACTCGTGGAGTACATTGAATGGTTCGTATATTATGGTCCACTGTTGAGGCTATATATCTTTGAATACTGGTAATTTGATTTTGTTGGAGTCCTGAAGGAGTAACAGGTATACGACCTCTGTTATTTTGTAATGAATTTTTGGTACAGACTCTTTAGTGTACTTTTACGTTTCCTTTCTGTGTAAGCTTGAGCGAAAAATATGGAAGAGGCTCAGTTGGATTCCTTGTTACGAATTCAGTATTTAGCTTTTGAATAAGCCTGATTTTGAATGTTTACCATTGTTGGCACAGTTAGAATCATTAACTATTATTTATCTTGTATACTGTTGTTTGGATTCAGTTGAATCTTTGATAGGTAACCAGTGTATCTGCCTCTATTTAAGTCTGTTTGGTACACTGTTGTTTTTGACACTGTTGGGATTCCTTGAGTATTGAATGATATCAAGTATCGTGGCTCTGTACAAATGGGTCGTGAATACCATACTTCAAACTCTGAATACGTTCAGATGTGAATACAGAATGTTATGTTTCCTTTCTGATTATCCCAGTTTGATGAGGCTGTGCATGTTACGGGGATTTTGTATGATTATCTCTACATAAGTCTTAGTGAAACATCAATTACTTAATGCCAAGGAGTCTATTATTGATTGCGATAAAATAGAAGTTCTTTGATTTCGACCTTGGATTTAGAAGCCTTATAGTGTTTATTAAGGACTAGAAGGGGGCTGTAGGTTGATGTGAGGGATTGTAGTCGTGTTTATGTATTTTGTAGCATGACTATCCCCTTGAGCTTAACTAAACTAAGAAGCCATCGGCGCATCTCGGCAGGCGATGTGGTGAATATCTTCTTATTTTCCTCTTCTTGCGGAAGGTCTTGTGGAGTCTATTTAGTAGATGGTCATCACTGTTTGGCATGAGAGCTATTGTACTGCTGGATATCTACAGTAGTTTGTTATATTTGATCTTTAACAAATATGTGGTGCTTATGGCGGTCTCGTCTGTTATATCCGCATGTGTTTAAAGTGAATGCTTGTCTCTTGGGAAGACGGTATAGTCATGAGCCAGTTCTGAGGGAAATATGTATGATTCGTTTATTTCTCTTCTGTTGTAAAGTATATGTTGATATATATTTTTATCTAACTGTGGGAACTGTTTTAACTACTGCTGGAATCATGGGTTGTTATGATATTCATTTTACTATGATGAATGTAATGATCTGTCTGATGTTTGTTGTCCTGGGGATTCAGATGGATAGTTGTCTCAGATACTTTCATTCTTCTTGATCCCTAATATTATGATGAAATATGTTTACTTGTTGGGTGAATTGATCTCATTTAAACAGGGTGTTTAATGAAAACAATTGATGGATTGCAATTGTTTTAAGAGTTAGTGCTTATCATGCTCGGTTCATCGAACCGACCCATGTTGAAAATTTTGCGAGATGGATCTTGTAAGTGGTAAAAGCATGCAGATCGATAGGATGATAAGATTATTTAAATTTGATTTTATGTTGAATTACATCTTTATTTTCTAAATGTACTATATGAGGAAAGGTGTTCTTCTTCCGTTGAGTATTGTATCACGTATGTTGAATGCATAAAATGTATTTGTTACTTATGTGTTTGTATTCTTATATGATAGTTTGACTTTCTTCGGTTCAAAAACCGGAGGGCATTGTTATCATTATAAAATTTGGAGACTTTTGTGATTATCAATGTAAGCATAAGAATATGTGGACTGAATACTTATGATTGTTTAGCAATTCTAGTATGTTCTATCTAAAGCTAAATTGAAATATAGATCACTTTGTCTTTCGAAAGATCGGGTTAAAATAAACCTAAGCGAACGCTAAACAAGCTGAATTAAATTATTAATCCCTAGTCTTGATTATGCCAGGACAACATTTAATTGGATTCTTAATCATTATATCTTGATACTAATAAGTACGATATAAATTCAGTTATGAGAACTGATATAAACCTAAATGGGGTTCAGATGGCAATCTCATGTGAAGTTTATGAGTTATTGTCCAATTTCGTTGATTTAGAATTATGTATATTCTATGAACTCCTTGATGAGACCTTGGCCTTAATAACTTCTCTATGTAGTGAGTTTTATTGAGAAAGGTCATTCTATGATGAGGAATCCAGGGATCGGGAAAGGCTAACCTTAGGGGAACGTCTTTTAATATAATTTAAACTCAATGTGCATAACGCTTATTAATAAGTAGACCTTTTCGAGGCGGATTTAAAGGTTGACGGCACAAGTCAAGCTGAGGTTGTACCTTCGAGAAGATTAGGATTTCTCAAAGATACAACAATGCGGGTGACTTATGGCGACACCCTTTGCATTGATCGTTAAGATTTACACCTTTAACTCGAACAAGTTACTCTGGGACTGATTAGGAATGTGGTCACATTATATGGCTGCCTAGGAGACTCGGGGTATCTTGACACACTGGTTCAACTAGGGTTGACCCGGTATGTCATCTTATCCCTAGTCCTCGAGTGCATCCATATAACGTTGTCACCTTACTAATCCGTTTCGAGTGAATAACTTGGGATAAGGAGGGTGACGAGAAATCAGTATAAGACATTCTATATAACATAAGAATGGGGTGAAGGACGTATTCAGTTGCGAGTATGCCGTTAAGGAATACAAGACATAAGTAGTATCTTTCAAATCTTTGGCCAAAGTATCGCAGTCATTTGTTGATTCTCATTATCCCTGAGTCACACTGGTCTAAGGGATGAGATGCGGATGAATAATGGTAACAATTATTCGGGTTAGGTTCCTTGGATAGAGAATTCTGAATCCCGAGAATAGGGAAGAGAACCGCAAGAGTGATGTGTTAAATAAAACGCTAACTCTTATTACTCATGAATAGATCGTGTAGATTACCAAGTCATGGAATGAATAGATCGGAGGTACTCAGAGTCATTACTGTTGCATATGGTTATCTCAGTATAAGAATGGTTATTTGATTTGTGAGTTCTAAATTATGTATTTAGAACCGGGGAAGCATTTATCAAAAAAATTGACTTGTTCTAATGTATAAAATGAGGATGTTACATCTTGGTATCGAGCTAAAGGTTGCAGCTCTTGGGCCTATTGTGTCCATAATCGATAAAAACTGAATTTTCTTGTAATGTGAGAAAATGGTTAGAACAAGGGGAACGTTGCGAATAATGCTCCACCTGATGGAGGGCGCCAAGCAACAACCAAAAACTTGATGAGATCATTTCGCCCTATTAGACACAAGAGATCGCTTTTTGTACTTGAACAACAGGTGATGGGGAATGAGGAGGATGAAGAAGCGATAATAACAATCAGCAACCTCCCGAGGACAACCCCAATATGGGTGTTGATGTTAATGCTTTGGAAATGCACTTGTCCAACCGAGAAAATAAAAAGGCCGGGTTGGCGGCAAAACTCACTAATGATATAAAAGGATAAGTCCACCTAAGTATGATGGCACCACATTAGGAGATGGAGGCGAGAATGGCTCGTGAAATGGAGAATTACTTGCAATAAGGAACTTCTCGGAGGAAACCAAAGCTATTTGGGGAGCCTATCAGCCTTTCCCACGAAGCATCTTCGTGGTGGGATATTGAAAAGCTAAACTAAATATTGATGAGACCAATATTACTTGGGATCAATTTAAAGGCTATTTTAGGCAACGTTGGCTGCCACAAATTTTCTATGATCAGAAAATGACAGAATTCCTCTTGACACCGAGCCTATGCCTCTTTCATTCCGGCTCGATTTCCCTGCACTAATAATACAACTGAATACGAGGCCCTTGTTTTGGGTCTCCAGGTTGCGTTACACTTAGGTGTCAAATCTATTAATATTTTCGGCGACTCTCAATTGGTAGTCAATCAAGTTATGGGCATCTACCAATGTAAAAATGAGGAACTTCAAAAGTACAAACATTACGTGGATTCACTTTTGACCTCATTTACTCGTTATTCTATCCAGACCATTCCCCACTCCACTAAGAAATTTGCGGATACTATGGCTTACTTAGCCTAGCAAATTCTGCTTCATCAATCGACTCGACATTTTCGTCTTGGTCAAAACTCTTTGCCCCATCTTACTCATCCCGGTTATTTGTATGATAAATAATGTGTCTGCTAATTTGCAGGATACCTGGTATCACCAATTTCACGACTACCTTACAACCTCCGTTCTCCCACCTGACCTTACTAGTACTGAAAACGTTCTTTTATAAAACGTGTTTCTTGTTATGTTGTCATGGGGGACTCCTTTATAAACGTGGCTTTGATGGCATCCTCCTTCGATGTCTAACCGGCACGAGGTCACCTATACCATCCAATAGGTCCATGACGGTATTTGTGGTGGACATTTTAGCGGCCTTGCCATGGCCAAACGGATCCTTCGCCTAGGCTATTATTGGCCTACTCTTAATAACGACTGCTACGAATATGTTAAGCGTTGTGTTATGTGTCAACAACATGCCAACCTTCAACATACTCCTAGCCATCCGCTACAGGTCGCACGAGATCTTTGGCCTTTCTCACAATGGGGTTTAGACCTTATTGGTGAGATTCACCCGCCCTCTTCACAACGTCACCGTTGGATAATCACAGCAACCGAATATTACACAAAATGGGTGGAGGCCATTCCACTCATTTCAACCAAAAAATAAAAAATTGTAGAGTTCATTAACCACCACATTATCTATCGTTTTGGTGTTCCTCATCGCCTGATAATAGATAATGGAAAATATTTCAAAAATAAGTTGTTACAAGATCTGTGTAACAACTTCGGTATCAAACTTAGTTTCTCATCACCTTACTATCCACGAGAGCCAATGGTGGTGAATCTTCTAATAAAACCCTAATCAAAATCCTCATGAAAGTTGTTAATGATTCGGAAGAAATTGGCATGATCACATTCCTTTGCCCTTTGGGCTTATCGTACTAAGCATTCGTACCTCTACTAATGCCACACCATTTCTTTGGTATATGGTATCGAGGTGTCTTACCTCTCGAAATACAAATACCCTCTCTCAGAATATCTCTTGGGATATTCTCACCAACGATGATTTACAAGAGCGGTTAACCCAATAAGAGCTTCTTGACAAGCGACGTCTTACGTCTCTTGACCACCTTCAAATCTACCAAAACGCATCAAGCGTGCTTATGATAAGTGACTTCATGAGCGTACCTTTAAGGTTGGTGATCTTGTCCTCAAAGAGAATCAACATGTAACCAAATTACAAAAGAGCAAACGTGGAAAATTTGCTCCTAATTGGATTGGGCCTTACATTATCACTCACACTTATGGATCGGGAACTTATCATTTAGCTTCGCTTAATGGTAAACCGAAGCCTGAGCCCCTTAATGCCTTGCGTCTTTGACCATTCTACTTTGTTGAATTCGGTGTTATATCACTTCTTATCTACCTTATGCGCTCGTCCCTTGAGCTCATTTACCACCGCATAAACTTTGTTTCTTATATCTCAAAAATAAAATCAAGCTCACATGGTTTGATTATCACCTCCCCTTAAAGATGCCTTCCCCTTTTTAGTCTAGTCCATGACTTCAAAGTATCAAAATGACACATTCTTAATTAAACACTTATGGGATTTTCTTGAGTCAAACTTCCTACAAAACTAGATGCTTCATGCCAAACGGACATCTAGACCTCTAGAGTTATACATAGACTGCTCCCTCGAAGGACAGCTATGTGCAAAGCTACTTCTACTATTATAAATAGACTGCTCCCCCGAAGGACAGCTATACATAAAAACCGCATCTGCTACTATAAATAGACTACTCCCTTGAAGGACAGCTATACACAGTCAGCCTTTATCAGAAGCTTCTCACATTGATCAGCTTCGTGAAGACCTCAAGAGTAATAAAATACATACCCCTTGTAGACTTCCCGCATCGATCAGTCTATATTCAGCAAAATAAAAGCAGCATTCAAAAGCACTTTTGAGTCATGGACTTGTCTATTTCGGTTTGGTCCTCTTTCGTCAGAATAATCACCTTGTAACAAGCTCTCAGCACCCCCGCCTATATCAACCACCTCACCTCACCATTTGTCAAAGCAACAAAACTCAAGGGACGTGACGTATATCCGATATATTGTGATTATACAACTCTTTTCACCTATCGACTTCTCACCTATGCAAGGTACCTAGGGATTCAAGCTCATCCTACATTAATATGTGGTTTGTTTAGCTCTTCTCAACAACAGGACACTCTTGCCTCTTTTGCTCGACTCTAGGATTGTGTGTTGACCTTAATCGAGACACGATTCCCTCTACTACTTGGGTATGCTAACTTTCACTTCACCTATACCTACACCAACTTTGACATTACCCTACCAACATCAAATTTTACCAACCAAAAATTGCCTAACCACAACCAAATTGCACGAATTCACCTCTCCTGGTCATGGGAGAAGCGACCTTGGTCTAAGGCCCCTCCTTTCTTTGTGCAATGGGCTATGTAGGCAGCACTTAGGAGACATGGGGTCTCCCAAGGTTAGCTCGACCATCCCCTACCATACCCTATCATGTGTTGTAAATATAAATAGTTTTGTGTATTTCATTTGCCAACATTCATCTTTATCCTTTTTCAAAACAAACAAAAACAACATCCAAAACACAATCATTCTTATTATTATCATCACTCAAAACAAAAAACATATTTAGTTTTATTTTAGATGATAAACAAATACACCTTCTCTATCATCAACTCGCAGTCAGCATCCTTATTTATTCTTATATTCCTATGAAATTCACTTAGACCCTTGTGCCTCCTCCCGAATCGAGGTGGTGATCATAAAACACATAAAACAAAACACATAAAACATTTCATATTACCATGTGGATCAAACACGTCATACATTAAATTTCACAACCCATCAACAAAACACATAAAACATTTCATATGCACCATGTGGGTCAAAATCCTCATATATATATCAAAGGTTTCAAATATACAACTTGCCCTGCATAGGGGCCTCTGTGATCTCAAGATAATACAAAGCCGGCACGCATGCCGCAATAATTGTCAAAATCTTGACTCGGCTCGCAGGCCGGTCTCTCATATCAAAAATATACTCGGCTTGCGGAGCCGATATCAAGCTGATAACCCGTACTCGGCTCGCGAGGTCGGTGGTATATACTGATAAATGAATAAATGAGTGAATACATCATTTGTGGGCACGCAGCCTCTATAAACATAACCGGTTTGTAGACTAGTGCTATATCCAATCTACAAAGAAAAACATCTAACTCTGACCCATGGATGTCTCAACTCTCCCCACCGCCTCGGCACCTCTCCACTGCGAGTCCTAGCCACTCGGCTCCCACCTCCTCCTGTCACCGACCCACCGGCTGTAGCTGCACCACCACGGGATCTCGACTCGTGAGGTCTCCACTCTATGTGCCTTGCATACGGCCGATAGTCGACCCGGTACCATTAAGGATGTCCTGATAGTATCGGGCCCACGCAACCATACCGCTTTGCCGGGCTGGTCCCCCGACTCCTAATAACAATGGCCCCTGTCCTACCAAGTACACCCTATGTGGGTGCAGTGCGTTTGCCGGTGGTAGTACTTGTGCTTTGCAGGTGCCGGTGGTGGTACACAATGCCTGTGGCTGCTTGCGGTGGCGGTACCTGCACTGCACTTTGGCTATGCCGGTGCTCCGTGATGGTGCTCGTGCTGTGCCTATACCTACGCACAGGCTAAGCTGCTCTGTGGGACACCAATGTGCTCTGCGACAACAAGCTGCCCCTGAATAACATTGTACCTATCCCCGAGCTGGTCCCTCTCGATCTAACAAACGCTCAAGTCTAGCTTTGTGGGTGTGCTCTCCTCGCTGACTCTCTCCCTCCCTTGCCCACCATACCAAAAATGCTCCTGTGCAGCTGGCGTCATCTACAGTATCATCTGCTGGCCTCTCGGCTACCCAATCTGGGTCCATGGGCTGTGGTGCAGGTAGTGGGGCCTCTACATCATCCCTCCGGTACTAAGGGAAGGGAGGTGGCTCATCTGTCGTGAGCCTTGATCTACCATCATTACCCTCTAAGGGTATCCACTCATGCTCTCGGCCTCCGTCCCGCTATCCGAATGTATATCTTTGGATCCACCACAACTGTGATTGGGCTCCTCCACGGGGTGATGACCTCTGTAAGGCCTCCATACAATATCAAGGGCCGTCACACCCTCTAATACATGCCGGTAATACGCTACATCCCGTCTAGCAAGAACTACTCGTGGCTGGCCCACGACCCCTACCACCTACGAAAGTCATATCTATAGATCACTGTAGCCACAGCTCTTGGGGTAGCCCTATCGGTCGAATGCATATGATATGCTCATATGCCCAGCAATGTAACAAGAATGTCGAACAAATCCCGAATCGCCTCATCCGGTGGTAGACCCACGACTCTGTATAAGCGCCCGGGTATATACTAGTGCCCACGCATAACATGTATGCTCCTCCACCATCTCATGTAGTACCCCCATCATCACTCGTGGAAAGCGGCCTCCCTCTGAGTCCAGGAGGGTGAAGCATGTGGTGCAATCATCATCAACACGGCGAGCCGTGTCTCATGTCTATGGGCACGATATATGTCCCCTATAGCAATGCTCACCTTTGTGATAAGTCAATAGTGCATGGCGGCATCACGAATACCTGTAAAATGTTGTCCATGGCTACCTCTGCATCCACATGGATTTTTAATGGGTAAAATGTTTCACATGGAATGTTTCACTTTTGAGAATAGAGTTGCTTCTATCCTTTCATTCCTTTGAGAAGCAGAGATAAGGGTTAGGGCTAGGAGGAATACCTGTTGAATGTCGAGAGGGTGTGCGCTTACCGTAGAGAAAGATTAGATCGACTACGCAAAGAACTCCTTTTTGTGCGGGAAGGACTACTGCAAGTAAGAATACAAGACCACCAGATTTTAATTAGACAATAAATGAGGCGCCTTGGGCCGGGAAATATAAAACTTCCTTTCGAAGGTGGTCAGTTCCCCTACTAATATGAATTAACACAAATTCTAACAAATAAGCTATTGTCCAATTACAATTTGTTTACCTTGTTAGAACAATAGAGAAAGGGCTGGTCTTGGTTTAGAATCACGGTGACCGATGCCGGTCCACATGTAATCTGCCGGTTGTTGGTAACCGATATCGGTAGGGGCAATGTTTTAGGGGCTTTTGGTGAAGGTTGGTTGTAAGGTGGTTGTGTTGTTTTATAAGGCTGATAAATGGGTGGGGTTAGGTAATGGGGTGATGAGAAGGACTCAGAGAATACGGGGGGTGTTCTTGGGGGTAATGTAAGGGTGGAGGAATGTGAAGATTAGATGTAGTGTGTTCTTTGGTACTAGATCTAGGAATAGACTTATGATGATTTGTGATTCAGAAGTTCAAGAAATGTTATTAAAAGGACATACAAGATACTACTTACGATTATTGATAATGATGCAGTCCAAGAAGCGTGATGATGATGGCGGGAGAACTCGTGTAGGATGACACGACAATCAGGAGATGAGCTATCTTCCCTCTCGACAAAGCAGATGAGTGTCACGAGGCTCTAGTTACTCGGTTGTAGTTTTGGGCTTGATTTCCTTCTCTGCAAACTCTTCTCGGTTTCTTTTTCACTTGTCTCTGTTGCCAAGTAAAAACCCAGATCCTTCTAATGACTTCGATTTGGATCCATGAAAATCCAACCCTTTGTTTTTGGTTGGGAGTGGTCATTTACTGAGGAACCCGATGGCGGTTACTGCAACCGACGACGGTCGAGTAGAACCAAGATTTCGGTCAGGTCAAAGCGTGCTATTTTTGGTAACATAGCTAGCTTTCCCTCCTTTTCTCCCAAGGGATTAGTTGCGAGCTTGGTCAAGTCATTATGAGGTTGGTTTTAGAGTGCGGGTGAGGAGTAATTAGTCATGGGTGTAGATGTGGACCAGGTTATAGGTCTTAATTAGGTTAATTTAGGGTTAAGACTAGGTCATGATGAGGTGGCGAAATGAGGTGGTAGGTATGGTGATGTGGATTTATTAATTATAAGGTAATTAATAAATAATTGTGTAAGGTTTAGGTGATGAGGTTAGGTTGCGAAATGAGATGCGGGGCATAGGGGGTCGTAAGACACAAATTTGGTGTCTACACATACGGTCCCATAAATGAGTTCTAAGCATCTCAAAACCTTGAATACGAGTAAAAATCAAAGCTCAGAATACAAGTACAGAACCAAACACAATGCTTGAATACAATTTCAGAACACACAAGTATTGAATATGAGTTTAGTGCCAAACACGAAGCTTCAAACACAAGTTCGAACAACACAAAGCTCCAATACAAGCTCAAAACAAAACACAAGGCTCCAATATAAGTTTAGAATGAAACACAAGGCATCAAATACCAGTTCAGAACAACACCAGCCTCAAACACAAGTTTAGAATGAAATACAAAGCTTCAAATACAAGTTTCACATGCATGTCACCACTGAACTTGCACAGAAAGTTTCAAAGGCTAACATTATTTAGCAATGGATTTATATCCAAAAACCATCAGAGATTCATAAAACCATGAAAGTAAATAACCAGAAAAATCATGAAAACATTTATCTCATGAGAGCATAATTGTTTTAATGAATCATTTAGAAGAAATCAAGAAATCTTAATGGATAGAGCCTATCATGCCTGATAGTGCTTCTACCAATTCGAAGGAGACTTCAATCGAGCTTCCAACTCTTTTTCTCCTCTACGAAAGATCAAAAACCAAACATATTTTCCTCAAATGCCTCATATACTTTCCTTCAATCGAAAATAGGCCAGAAAAACCAAAAATAGCCACAAAATAAAAGTCAAACTGCTGGTTCGAAGAACCAGATAGCTCCATGCAGAGCAAAAATCGTGAGGCATGTAAGACCAAAAAACCTCTCACAAATATTCCTCCCTTATTTCCATGATGGTTTACACACAAATACCGAGGTCTATCAATGCCATTAATTATGAAATTCCCACCTATCTCTCCATGCCACCACCTCCTAAAACTTGCGAAACCTATATCCACTTATCATGCATTTCCAACTTTAGTGAAGCCTCCACGTATGCTTCCACTAAATTTTACTTGCCTTTTCCAAAACTAGTTGTACCTCCATTCATTTAACCAAATCAAATCAAATAAATTCCATTGGAACCATCGCCATAATGCCATGTGACCCTTAGGTTCCCTTTCAATAGTTTAGGATAGATTTCCCAAAACTTAGGTTAGTCTAAAAATAATTACCTTAGGTCTTATAAAACATTTCCATAGGTAATTTCCACCTTAGGTTAGATCAAATTCACAACCATATAGTATTAGGTATTAGGTTAAAATAGCCTAGCATTACTTTAGTAATTTCCCCTTATTCATTTAGCACAAGAACTTAGGTTAGGATGCCATCCCAACAAAATAGAATAAGAAGCTTAGGTTAGATTGAAACCCAAATAAGTAGACATAGCTAGGAAGTAGGTGCTTTTACCTAGTTTAGGATACCATTAGGATAATCCTTTAGTTTTAGGATTTAGATTCCCTTCATAGTCATGAAGCAGACTATATTTTGTTTACGCCATTAATGTCCTAAAGAGATCAATCCCAAAGACCCAAGCACAAACATACAACCGAATGAAGACACATTCATACAAGACTAAAGAATTTTTAAAATAAAAAGTTTAGTATGTTATGTCTCTCAAGCTTATGAATGTCAATTTACCATTCAGTCCATTAAGAAGATTTAAAACATTCCTTGGATCACTGAAATTGATCCAAGGATGAGTTAGTAAAAGAGATAAGTTTACAACTCTCAAAACTAGATTGCAACTCACCTACAAGAAGTGAAAATGGATTCTTGCAAGCCATATCATTTTCAGTCTAATGAATCCAAGAGCATAAATGATTTATCCATAACAAGCATGATTTTCAACAATCAAGGAAACACACCTCATTCAAGAAAATCACATACCTATGCTTGTAATGCAAAAGACCAATATAATTATTTGTCAAAGGTGTTACATACTTCCTCCTAAAAAGAATCATCCTTCCGATGATTTCTCTTATGTTTGACTATTGCATTGAGGATAATCAATTTATCCACTTACTTAAAATATTTTTGCAACAATATCATAATTTAAAGTTCCGAAATCAGCATTTACATAGTTGTTTATTAAAAATAAATAGTCATCGCCCAAAACTAGTAGACTTATTGACATATAAAGATAAAATCACAAATTTTTATCAGTCATCATAGTCAATTCTGATCAAATAAATATGGAAAATAATTTTCATATCTTCCATATTTTCCCAAGTTACACTTTCTTCATTAAATTGGTCCCACTAGACCTTATATTGACTTATTTCACGATTTCTTAAATGCAACTAGCAAGTTTCCAGAATCGTATGGGTTTAACCACAATTATTCCCGGGTGTTGGACTTACAAGGAATTCTAATTTTACACATGTGATAAATCTAAAATGTATTTCTTAAGCAGAGAAATATGGAAAACATCATGCATTCATGACAAAGCAGGAGGTAATGCTAAACGGTAAAGCTACTGTGGTTGATTAATTCAACTATCTCAAAGGGTCCCATATAATGAGGTGATAACTTGGAAGCCTTTCCAAAATTATTAAGCTCTTTTTCAGTTTAACCAGAAGAAAGACCTTCTCACCAAGTTCAAATTTCTTGTCAACCCGCTTTAAATCAGCATAACTCTTTTGCCTATCTGTTGCTTCTTTCAAGCGTTCACGAATAATTTTAACTTGATATTCCATTTCGTAAGGATTTTAGGTCTAATTACCTCTCTATCCTTAATGTTGTCCCAACTAATGGGGGTTCTACATTTTCTTCCGTATAATGCTTCGAAAGGTGCCATCTTAAGAGAGGCATGATATGTGTTATTATAAGCAAACTCAACTAGTGGAAGGTACTCTTCCCACTTATATTGTTGATCCATATAATAAATTCGTAACATATCCTCTAAAACTTGATTAACTCTTTCAGTCTATCCATCTGTTTTGGATGATATGCGTAACTAAAATTCAGCTTAGTTTCTAGAGCTTTATTAAGTGTTTGTCAAAACCTTGATGCCATTCGAGGTCTCTATCAAGATATGATTAATTTAGCAATCCATGTAATCTTAAAATTTCATGTAGAAATCTCTTAGCCAATACGGGAGAATCATCCTTCATATTACCAACAATAAAATGTGCTACCTTTATTAGTTTATCAACAACTACTAGAATAACATCATGTTTATTTCGACATAGGTAACCCTTGTTCAAAATCAATGCTTATTACTTGCCATTTGTATTTGTGGTATGCTATGAGCATACAATAAACCGGCTAGGTGCATATGATTATCTTTAACACGTTGACATTCTAAGCAATGTGTCACAAAATCAATAATGTCCTTTTTCATCCCATTTTAGAAATATTGTTTTTTTATATCAGCAAACATATTTGTAATATGAAGGTGTCTAGAAAAGGTAAATTGTGAAATTTTGCTCCAATTTCTTTCTTAAATCATTTAAGAAGGTATGAATACTCTATTTTCAAATCTTAAGATTCCATCATTGTCAAAGTGAAAACCTTTATAGCTCACATCATTTGGATCTAAAGCAAGTGTTGTTTTACTTGCTGAAAGTAAGAATCAGATTTCATAACACTTTTTACTTCATCCTTAAACCGAGTTCTCAATGTTATAAGAGCATAAATGTGCTTCCTCCGACTTAGAGCGATAACCACTGTTTTCCTTACCTTTGATGTAATTGATGTCAAAATCATATTGAGAAAAAACTCTAACCATCTTCATTGTTTACATTTAGATTTGGCTGAGTGAAAATATACTTCAGCCCAAGATGATCATTCTTTAATTCAAAAGGTTTACCAAGCAGGTAATGCCTCCAAACTTGTAGAGCATGGATAATGGCAGCAAGTCTAAATCAAGTGGAGCATAACACAACTCATATAACTTTAGTTTTCTACTTTCCTAAGCTATGACATGATCATTTTGTAATAAAATACCTCCTATAACTTCCAAGATGCATTTTTACTACCATAAAGTCTCCATTATGATCTAAGTATTGCTAGAATAGGTGCTGAAGTTAACTGTTACTTCAAAGTTCTGAATGCAGATTCACATTTCTCATTCCAAACAAACTTCTTATCTTTTTCTAAATGAAGTTATTGGTGTAGCCACTTTAGAAAAATCTTTTACAAATTTTCTATAATAACAAAGCAAGTCCCATGAAGCTTTTAACTTCATGTACATTCTTTAGTGCACGCCACTCGCTTATAGCTATAATTTTAGAAGGATCTACATAATTCCATTCTTACTTATTACATGTCCCAAATAGTGCACTTATGTGTCAAGAAAGAACATTTAGATAGCTTACCATATAACCTTCTCTTTCTCAAAATTTCCAAAACTATCTTCAAATGCTCATGGTGTTCCTCTATGCCTTTAGAATATATGAGAATTTCCTAAGAATATGAGCACAAATTTGTCCAATTATTCTTGAAATATATTATTCATTAAATTCATAAAATTTGAAGGTGCATTTGTTAATCCAAAAGGTAAAACCGTGAACTCATAATGTCCATACCTTGTTCTAAAACTGTTTTATGAATTTCCTCATCCTTAATCCGTAATTGATGATATCCAGATGGAAGATCTATCTTAGAATATACCAATGCTCCACGCATCTGATCAAATAGATCATCAATTCTAGGGAGTGGGTATCTATTCTTGATTATTACTTTATTTAACATCTTGTAATCAATGTACAATCTAAGTGTTCCATCTTTCTTTTTCACAAAAATTACTGGTGCTCCCCAAGGTGAAACACTTGGTCTAATCAAACCTTTAGAACAAAATTTTTGCAATTGAGCATTAATCTCTACTAATTCTATAGTATTCATTCGATATGTTGCCTTAGAAATAGTCTCGATTCTAGGCTTGATTTCAATTGTGAAGTCAAATCCCTTTTGGGTGGAAGACTTGGTAACTTTTTCGGAAACACATCACTGAAGTTTCAGTAACATCAGATATCATTCCATGATATCACTACTCTCTTCATTTATTTTTGTAATATTTACTACATATATAAGGTATAACCTTTATTTTTGGTCTTTTTAAGTTGCATAACTGACAATTTTCTAATAGAAATCTCACATTTCACACCCTGAATCTCTATTTTTTCTACAGGTCATCTAAACAACTAATGTGTTTTTCAAAACAATCCACTTTTACCTTTTACTACTAGCTAACCAATTAACACCTATGATTACATCATAAGACCCCAAAGGTGCAACATAAAGATCAATTTTGTGGAAAAACTAGGTAAGTCAAGGACTGCTCCAAAAAGACACATACTAATAGTATGAACAACATTGTTTCCATAATGTACAATCCATGTTTTATCCATATTTCTAGCTTTTCATTTTAGTTTTGATGCTAATTTACTAGAAATAAAACATTCAGTAGCTCTGAGTAAAAAAGAATAGTTATAGGTATGTCAAATAACTTAGCTGGAACCTCTAAGGGCATGGCCTACTTTTCAGCCTACTTGTCAGCTACTACCGCAGTGTGTATCTTGTGCTACTGATTATGATCATCCTTTTTCAAAGGGTATTGATTTGTCTAAAGATCTTTGCCATAGTTATAATAGCCTCCTACAAGTCTCTTTCTAGGCTTGGATTTATTTCCACCCTTAGAGTTATCATTCTAACCTCCATAGGACTTCTGTCCATTATTATTATTCTTGACAAAGTTGTTTCGTGCATTACCAAGTAAAGACTTATTTGTTCCTACTTTATTATTATTATCATCTGAAAACTTACTTTTCATTATAAATTTCTTCCATGGTCCTTTCTTAGGTGCAAGAGATGATGAAGAGGAGTTGGGATTTTCTTCCTTACTTCCTCTTTATGGGAATAAATTTCCTTCAATTTTTGTTCTGCCTTATGGCCTTTTCAACAACCCCTTCCATCGTGGTTGGGATGTGAACATCCACCTCTCCTCCTATAATGAGATTCAATCCCATGATGAATTTTTGTATCCTGAACTTCTCATCAGTTTGATACTGAGGTACATACTTAAGGATTTTAGTAAACTACTCCCAATACTCAGTTATTGTTATCTTTCCTTGAGCTAAGTTCTATAATTCAGTCATTTTTGATCATAGTAAAGTTGTGGTAGCCAATGTTGCCTAAAGTAACCTTTAAATTGATCCCATGTGATATTAGTTTCATCAATGTTTAACTCAGCCTTACGGCTGTCCCACCATGAAGATGCCTCATGGGAAAGCTAATATGCTCCCCATATCAACTTTGTTTCTTCTAAGAAATTCCTTATTGCAAAGTATTTCTCCATTTTGTTGATCCAATTCTTAGCCCCATCTCCTAATGTGGTGTCATCAAACTTGGGTGGACTTATCCTTTTTATATCATTAGTGAGTTTAGCTACTAGCCTAGCCTTTTTGTTCTTAGGATGATTAGGTATGTTCACATTGTTATTATCAACACCTAAATTGGTGTTTTCCTCAAGAGGTGGCTGATTATTATTACTAACATCTTCTTCCTCCTCATTGCCCATTACTTGTTCAAGTACAACCAAATGATCTCTTGTGTCCAACAGGGAAGCAAGGATCTCATTGAGTTTTTGGGTAGTTTCTGCTCCTTCCTCAGGTGGAGGATTATTTGCAACATTTCCTCTTGTTCTAACCATTTTTTGTTAACAAGAAAATTTAAGTTTCATCAGATTATGGACACAATAGGTCAAGATTCTGCAACCTTCAGCTCTGATGCCAAGATGTAACATTCCCATTTTAAGACTTTAGAAACAAGGGAAATTTTTATTTTATTTTTTGAAACACAATTTTCTCTATTCTAAATAAAACATCATTTAGAAGACACATTCCATGCCAATCAATCTCATAACAGATAACCATATGTAATTGTAATGACTCGATATGTTATCGATCTCTCATTCCATGACTCGGTTACCAACTGATCTCTCATGTTTGACTTAAAGTATAGAATAATTTATGTATACTACATATACTTGGTTTTCTACCCTATTCTAGGTACTGAGTGATCTATTTAAAGAACCTATCTGAATATTTGTTACCAATATTCATCTAACATCACGTTTCTTTAAACTAGGTGACATAGGACAACACAACCAATAGCTTGCGATACTTTGGCCAAAGATTTTCAACATATTGTTCATGTTACTATTCCTAGATGGCATACTCGTCATTTCGGAATACATCCTTCACCTCACTCTATTGTTATCTAGAATGGTCTTTACTAACTATCGTCAGTCCACTTGCCCAAGGTTTGACCCTAACCTAGGTTAGCAACATAATTTTTTATAGGAAGATGCTCACGATGACTTAGGGTATATGGGCATACTCGATCGACCTAAGTCAACCGAATGTGCCAAGGTACCCTGAGTCATAGAAAGTTACTCCTATTCTAAACATGCTACTAACTTGACCTAGAGAGAAACTAAGTTCAAGTCCAGATGTGTGTAGATCTAGATGAACAAATATGGAAGGGTGTTACCACATGTCAACTGTAACATTGTATCATCAAGAATTCCTTGGACTTATCAAAGGTATAGTCCTGTAGTTAGCATGTGCCAACATCCTTTAGGACTAATTCACCATGATGTACATACCCCTTGGTGGTCATTAATTCATAATTAATATTGGATTAAGATTCGGATTATAGAAATGATGCCTAACCCTAATTCCAACATTCATTAAGTTATTTATCCATAATTAGTCTAATTTTATATATCAAACATTATTAACTCATGTTTGCATTGATGATCATTGACGTGCCATAACAAGTAGTTATCCCAAAAATAGGACAGCAACATCAAACATTTAATCCTTTAATATAACCTAGCTATCCAAGGCAAGTGTGTCATCCACCTAGGTAAAGCTAGTGTTTACTTTATATAAATGAAGTACAAAGATTAAAGATCATAACCACCATTCCATTTATTTTTCATTCTTTTGAGAGAGGAAGAGTCTTCCTCTACATGGTTAGATGTTAGGATTAACATAACCTTTTATCATTCTTTACTCATATAGTTTAATTATATGACCAATGCATATTTCATTATTAAACTTTAGTTGTGAAGATAGAGAATGACATCTTTTGCAATTTAACAAGTTTCATTATAATAAGGGGGATTGTACTATCCCCTTTATCTAACTTATTAATTGATAACAATAAAAGTACACAAATAGATATAAAGAATACCAACAAGATATCACTACTATTTCCGTCATACAAGTACAAAATAATTCACACCACAAATTGGAGTCCAACTCCAAACCTTTCAATTCATGATGATAAAATATACATTTACAAGACTATGCATTTCAGACATTCTGCATGTCAATCAACATTAAGATCTTAAAAGAACATCACTTTTCTTTTCCAATACAACTCAAGAATGATTTGAAATTCTTTACATAAGATCCAGAATTAAATAAGCCAATGCATCAAAAATTTTTTTGCCTTCTTTTATCACTTATGATGTCCATCTACAAAATATGTTGCTAGGGATGGGTCGATTCAATGAACTCGAGCATGATAAGCACTAAGCATTAAAACGAAGTATTTCCACTAATTGTTCCATTAAAACAACTTTGCTTTAATGAAACAATTAATATATCATACAAATAAGAATAATTAATAACAACCAAATAAGATGTACAATAATGAGTCTAAATTCACTTTTAAGAAAAGAGCATAATATAATACAACATCATTATACATTAGGTTTAAGAAGGAATATTGAGAATCAAAATAGAAATACTACATTTAAGTCTTAACTAACTTCTACATGTTAGAAGATATCATTCAAATAATCGAAGCAATAGATGTTCCACAAATCAAAGCTAATCTCACATAGGGTTAATCTCTTTCGTGTCCATCAAAGAAGGGTTCATAATAAGATAGAAACAAACAGAGAAAACCTTCCAATATCAATTCCAAATGAATTATGACATAGTCTTCTAAAACAAAGTATCATTCGGGATCTAACATGTTTACATTTTCTCTTCAAATGTAATCGACTCACACTATTCTCTTTCCACATCATTACAACAAATGACTTAGTACAAAGTAGACTAAATAATCCACAAGAATTTTCCATCTCGTAAAAGAAAATTGGTTTCTCACTATTTCCTACAAGACAGAAGGAAATAAATCTAAACCCAAGAAGTGATTAGTAGCCCTAAGAGAACAATCACTCTACAGCCAAGAAGAGAGTCGAGATACAGTGAAGTTCGATCAAATGAACTTATATTTTCAAAATTTAAAGGATCTCAAATAGAAAAGGTCCAATTAGGACTTCATTTCATTCTACTATCAAATGAATTCCATTTCTATTTCCAAACTTGGAAATTCTTTACTAGACCCAAAAGAGAATACAAAACCAAACCCACAAGTTTATAGACAACAACTCATCCATTTTCCCTAAGGACTCAAATCGTACGAACAAAAAATCCACATTCCGACCTAGTTCATCTTATCCATTTTATTAAAAAAAAGTTTGAATAGAAAGGAGTACATAGTACAGTCCCAAGGCTGAAGATAAACAAAATACTGTCCATAAGAGAAATCCATTCTTTTCTCCTTTTAAAGACCAAGAGATTCATTCAATGAATCTAACAAAGAATACAAAACCCAAATCAATATAAGCTAAACAAGTTCAAAAATACTCATGAACTCAATAGAACTGAAATCCCAATTACAAGGGCTTCAACAACTCAATACAAAAGAGCAAGTAGTTTGTGATCCAAAATAAGAACAAATTAAAGAAACAATTCTCGAACCAGAGGTAATAAATCCTACCAACAAGATTCAGTACACTAGGGTATTCAACTCATCTTTCTTTTAAAACCTAAAATCAATTAAAAGGATCTGAAGAGAGTAAGAAGACCCAATACACAATAAGTCAAGCAAGGTCCCAATGTTACCTTAAACTTGATGAAATAGAATTCACAACAAAATACTTGCACAACTCCATCTATAAATATTGCGACAAAGAAGGTGTTCATTTCAAACATTGATCACAATAAGGAGTATGCATACTTCATTTCAATAATTTTCTAAAACCGATAACGAGTGTCTCGAACAATATTTATATCAAACTAAAGAGTAAATAACAATACAATATCTAACTAGAGGTTCCTTAATCCCTCAACAAGTTATAGTTCCAGTCCATTAACCTTCAAACAAAATAGTCAAGCCTTCAACAAGATGTGGGTTTTCTCAGAGCAGAGGAGAGAAGAATATCCTCCATATTTACATGCCCTTACAAGTTCAAAGAAGGTGGTACAGTCTCAAAAATAGAAGTACCACAACCATTCCAACTCAAGAAGCTACAAGGAGAAGATCTCAAAAGAGATTACCAAATCAACTCAAACCAAAACTATTCTCTCAAGCCTTTTTGAGCAGATAGTCCATAAACAAGTTCTAAGCATTTCAAAACCTTGAATATGAGTAAAACTCAAAGCTCAAAATACAAGTACATAACCAAACACAATGCCTCGAATACAAGTTTAGAACACACAAGTATTGAATATGAGTTAGTGCCAAACACGAAGCTTCAAACAAAGTTCGAATAAAACACAAGGTTCCAATAAAAGTTTAGAATGAAACATAAGGAATCAAATACTAGTTCAGAACAACACCAACCTGAACACAAGTTTATAATGAAATACAAAGCTTCAAATACAAGTTTCACATGCATGTCACCACTAAACTTGCACAGAGAAAGTTTCCAAAGGCTAACATTATTTAGTAATGGATTTATATCCAAAAACCATAGATATTCATAAAACCATGAAAGTAAATAACCAGACAAATCATGAAAACATTTATCTCATGAGAGCATAATTGTTTTAATGAATCATTTAGAAGAAAGCAAGAAATCTTAATGGATAGATCTATCATGCCTAATAGTGCTTCTGCAAATTCAAGGAGACTTCCAGCTGAGCTTCCAACTCTTTTTCTCCTCCACGAAAGATCAACAACCAAACATCTTTTCTTCCAATGCCTCATATACTTTCCTTCAATTGAAAATAGGCTAGAGAAACCAAAAATAGCCACAAAGTAAAAGTCAAACTGCTAGTTCAAAGAACCAGATAGCTCCATGCAGAGCAAAAAATCGTGAGGCATGCAAGACCAAACAACCTCTCACAAATCCACCTCCCTTGTTTCCAAGATGGTTTACACACAAATACTGAGGTCCATTAATGCCATTAATTACAAAATTCCCACCTATCTCTCCATGCCACCACCTCCTAAAACTAGCGAAACCTATATCCACTTCAGCATGCATTTCCAACTTTAGTGAAGCCTCCACGTATGCTTCCACTAAAGTTTACTCACCTTTTCCAAAACTAGTTGTACCTCCCATTCATTTAACCAAATCAAATCAAATAAATTCCATTGGAACCATTGCCATAATGCCATGTGACCCTTAGGTTCCCTTTCAATAGTTTAGGATAGATTTCCCAAAACTTAGGTTAGTCTAACAATAATTACCTTAGGTCTTAAAACATTTCCATAGGTAATTTCCATGTTAGGTTAGATCAAATTCACAACCATATAGTATTAGGTATTAGGTTAAAATAGCCTTGCATTACATTATTAATTTCTTACATTTATCCATTCATTAAGTGCTTAAGAAGCTTAGGTTACCTAGTTTAGGATAGCATTAGGAGTAATCCTAGCTTAGGATTTAGGATAATCTTTAGGATTTAGATTAGATTCTTCATAGTCATGAAGCAGACTACATTTTGTTTATGCCATTAATATCCTAAAGAGATCAATCCTAAAGACCCAAGCACAAACATACAACTGAATGAAGACATGTTCATACAAGACCAAAGAATTTGTAAAATACAAAAGTTCAGTCTCGCTATGTCTCTCAAACTTATGAATGTCAATTTACCATTATGTCCATTAAGGAGATTTAAAACATTCCTTGGATCACTGAAATTGATCCAAGGATGAGTCAGTAAAAGAGATAAGTTTGCAACTCTCAAAACTAGATTGTAACTCACCTACAAGAAGTGAAAAATGGATTCTTGCAAGCCATATCATTTCAGTCTAATGAATCCAAGAGTAGAAATGATTTATCCATAACAAGAAACACACCTCATTTAAGAAAATCACATGTAATACAAAAGAGAAGCATAATTGTCATTCTCAATAATCAAGGAAACACACCTCATTTAAGAAAATCACATGCCTACGCTTGTAATACAAAAGAGAAATATAATTGTTTGTCAAAGGTGTTATAGGATCATTAATGTAGCTCATCCCTTGCCTCTAGATCTTCATGTACTTTCCTCATGTGCGCGTATTCTTAGGAATGGTTCATTGATAGGTGGGACCTCCCGTACTTCCATGATCTTTCCTTACACTTTCTTCCTTATCCTCTTCCATCACTATATCAACACTGCGATCAAATTCTTTTCTACAAGGCCTCGGTGATTTTCATTGCTTCTCTTTCTTCCGCCTCATTTACTTGCTCTATGTGAGGCTTGGATTTTTTGACTTTACATGCCAACCTCCTCACTTCTTCCCATGTCCTAGGTGTCATCCTCCTCATGGCTACCCTTTCTCCAAACAAAAAGGAACTCATGTTCTTCTTCTCTACCCTCTTCTTCTAAATCGTGCACACTGAAAACAAGTGGCTCTTGGTCTCCTTCAGGATCATCTTCTTCATGCATCATCCTCTCACCTATGTATTTTCTCCAAGCTCTTCATCTCATCTCGAGTCATCTTCCTCCATCACCTTCTGTTTCTTCCTAAGAAGAGATTCTAGTATAGGAGATTCTCCTTTCTCTTCCCCTCCTCACTCGGTGATTTATCAATATGGGAGATTCATCTCTTTCTTCCTCTTTCCTTTGTGATAAAGCTTTTTCTTATGTTGGTGCCTTTTCTTTGACGACGAGAACTCTTCTTTGACATGTAAATGTGTAAGTACTTGCTTCTAGCACTTGTTCCCAAGGGTGCCTAATTGTTGTGTATCTTGGGAACTTGGTGCCTTCTTATTTAATTCCTCCATCTCCTTCTTCTTGGGTGCGGTCTTCTTCCTACCTGTTAGGTCCTCAGGTATAGCTATCTCATTTTTAAGATAAGTGCCCTTCTCAAACTTGGGCCTTATTTTGAAGGTATATATGCACCCTGCAGACCTTCCTGCAATAGTCAAAGTTAGGGATTTTACCATTTGGACTTCATGTGACATGTAATTTTCCACGTATACGCACATTTTTGGGGTAGACCAACGTCCTGCGCATCTCCCTGTGGTCCCGGTCCAAACTTCCAAGGTCAAGCTTTAAATTTTTGGACTCCTTGAATCTAGTTAACTCCCACCTAGAAGTATTGAGTTGTGAAGGAAAATGGGAGCTTGCACCATGGGCTCATGTTCTCATCAGTCAACTTGAACCTACCAATACAAAAGTGTTGGTATACAAAAACTCAACTTCTCATTCGTAAGTTAGGAAATTGTTTAGTATTCTCCATTCTACCCCGAATGCATTCCTTAAGCATGTATACCATTTTTCAAGATGCACCTTGTGAATGGGCATCATGCTATCACAAGTGTATTTCTCAAATCTTTTTGCAGTGAGGGGTCTTCCTCTGGGTACTCCCAAACAAACTTATTGCGCATTGGGGTACTACTGATTTCTAAGAACACAATGGTTAAGAGGACATTACCAAAGAGAATATTGTCTCCTTCCTATGCACTAGTGATAATTTCATCCATAATGTATGTGGATAGATTGTAGATGGTGCCTTCTGATATCCTTCTACAAACATTTAACTAGGACTTGTTTACTTGCGTCCATCTTTCTTGCACATTGAGTTTTGTTACTAGGCACGCAGCCATTCTCATCACCGGGTCTTGGATATCCCCGATATCAAAATACCTTGACCCCTTCTTATACGCATACGTGCCACTATTTCTTGATTATTCCTTTTGTCATCCTCTAAACTTTCTCCCACAAGATAAGGCCCGTGAATCTTGAAATTAGCTGAGGAGTTATGTGCATCTTGCGAAGTGAAATTGGTCTTCATGTACACGTGACATTAACCATTCGATAGAGCGATCTTGCTTTTCCAAAGTAGGGAAACTCATAGAGTTGTAATAATCTTGCCTTCTCTAACTTCACCTTGACCTTTTCGCTATAAATTCGTAACCCTCAAGTGTCTCTCTAGTTAGTCGAGCACACTAACTCCAACTCCATATCCTTTTCAATCACATTCGTGTGATGATTGTAGTCACTTACTATGATTTTTCTCAAGTGGGATTCCCATTCCATCCCAAGCGAAACCCCATCTGGGTACTACATTTCTACATACCATTCCTCGTTGGTACTTGCAGTAGTTTCTTGTTGTTTTCCCTTGCCCTTTACCTTCTTAGGTGTTATATAGGCTGGTTTCTTGGGTTCCATTGTGTAGGTTTTCACTCCAAATTTTCTTCTTATCTCTACTCTTCTACCTTTTCCAAGTTCAAATCTCTAACCTGTGAAGAATACTCTTTTCCAACCCATGCCCTAGCTACCAAACCCTAACTAGAATATCTTTTCACAAGATGACACTTCTCCACAACTCTCTTCACATGCCCGTGAATTACTTCCCCCCGGTTTGTAGATCCAAACTAGTTACTCATGGTTAAAATATTCCAATTTTTTTCTTCACATGGATCAACTCTAAAACCCTAGTTCAAAAATCTCTTCCTTCTTCATAATCACAAAGTAAATAATGAAGTGCCCAACCTTCTATTTATAGTTTTTCCCACTTTTTAACATTAAATGCTATCTTACCTACCACCATACTTTAACACTTAATGCATATTTTTCAAACAAACCTCAACTTTAGCACTTTAACTCATGCACCCAACCTTACTGCGGACAATTCCCCAACCTTCTGGCGCACGCAACCAATCCATCTTGACAGGAGACTCTTACGCACGCACGCGTAACCATGCCAAAGGTACTTCTTCTATCATGATTTTTTCTCTCACCTACCTCGTGTTGCTTTTGCACTTCTTCCTCTCTTGTACGTGGATCCCCAATGTAGCCTTATCCTGACACCAACCATCCTTTTTCACCTTTCCTTCGCATGTACTTCCTTCACAGGGCCATTCAACCGGGATTTCCAATGCAATCCTTCCTGGCACTTCACACTTCAATTTCTTCCACCTTACTCCACCCCACACTAAAATGATGCATGCGGTCCTCTGCACAGTTATAACCTTTAAAAAGTAATGAGATTATTGGCACCCAAGGCATAACAAAAAAACAACGAGAAAGGGAAACACAAGAAAAGAAAATTCACTAAAGGAAATCCTAAACTAACTGGAAATACTACCTTATTTACAAACACCAAGAAGACTTATTTATAGTAGGGCTTAGCCTACTCCCATTGAAGTGTCCTAGAAAATATCATCCCATCTAACACTTATAACTAGAACACCCAAATCAAGGATGTACGAGATGATGTAGGGACCCAACCAATGCACTTTTAACTTCCTAGGATGGATGCAAAACTTTGAATCATATAGTAAGACCATCTTCCCAACCTCAAACTTCTTGTTCTTAATGTGATGATCATGCCATGCCTTTTTTTTTTTTTTTCCATCTTCGGCTCCACCTGGTGAGTGATCATCTTTCATCCAATTACATTAACTTGTCAATTATTTCAGCACTTGTTCATCAGCCAATCCTCCCTACATGTGCTATATACGCAGAGAAGGTAACATGAATTCAACTAGTAGGATAGCCTCCATGCCAAACACCAATTGAAATGGTGTGGCCTTATTCAACCTCTTATAGGTTGTCCTATATGCCCAAAGAATGGATGATACTTTTTCATCCCAATCCTGTCTACCAACATCACAAATCTTAGTCAATGTGTGACTAAGTATTTTGTTAAATGCCTCAAGCAGTTCCATTTTCTTGAGGGTGATAGGGAGTAGTTTTGTGATGGGCCACCATGAATTCTGATAGTAGAATCCTGACCATTTCATTGAGGAAGTGTGTACCTCTATCACTTGTCAAACTCAATGGGCATCCATACCTGTTGATTATGTTTTCCCATAAAATCTAGTACGGTTGTAGCTGCTTTATAATCCTTTATAGGTGTTGCCTCTTCCCACCTTTTCAAGTAATCAGTGCAAGTGAGGATATACCACATGAACCTAGTCCTTCATGCCGCTAGCGAGATTGGTCCGACAAAGTCGATAGCCCATTTCTCAAATGGTTCCGCACTAGCTATTGGTCGTAAGGGCATTTCATCCCTTTTTCCAGGTTTTCCAAGGCACTAGCAATGGTCACAGGCCTTGCAAACTCAATGCAATCTTGATAAATGGTCTCCCACCAAAGCCCTGTGAGTATAATCTTCCACATGGTTGCATTTCCCACATAGTGTCCTCCTGCAATCCCACCATGCACTTCTTCCATAATTACAATGCACTCATGTTCTAGTATGCATGGCACATAACCTCATCACGACCCATTTTGTATAGGTCTCCACTAATTAGCATGTAGGGCGCAACATGCATATGGCCAACTTCTTTTTTTCCAAGGCCTTCATTCCATCTGGTGCCACACCTATTTTGAGAAATACTGCAATATCCTCCAAATCTAAGGGTGTACACACCATAACCTAAATAGTTGCACATCTGGCATAGTCTCTTCAATACTCTACGTGTCCTCCTCGAATCAATCCTAGACAAATGGTTAGGTCCGAATTACTTTTTCCTAGTTTGACAACCACCATGAACTCAAATTCTTGGAACAATAGTACCCACCGACATATGTGCCCTTGTAGAATGGGCTTGTTCACCAAGTATTTCAATGCCATATGGTTAGTGTAAAATATAAAAGGGGTTGCCAACAAATATTGTCTAAATTTATGAAGTGCGTAGATCATTGACAATGCCTCATGCTCAATCGTAGTGTAATTCTACTCTACTAGTGTCAATTTCTTGCTTGCAAAGCACAAAGGATGATCAACAATCCCTTCACCAGGTTGTGTGCAAGTACTGCTCCAATGGTAGGTTCTTGAGGCATCCACATGAACATGGAAAGGCTTATCCCAAGAAGGGAAACATAGGATGGGCGCGGTGACAAGCCTATCCTTCAAAGTGTCAAATGCCTTCTATTGTGCCTCTCCCCAATGAAAGGCACTCTTATGTCTAAGAAACTCTTCTAAAGGTGCATGATCTTGGCATATCCCTTGATGAACTTCAGTAGTACCCCATATGCCCAAGAAATCCATGCATTGTGCTTTGACTAGTAGGCTCCCTCAATCCCATAATTACTACAACTTTTGTGGGATCTACTAGTAGGCCCTCCTTACATATGATGTGCCCCAATAATGTTCCAAATGGGGTAGTAAAGACACATTTCTTAATGTTGAGGGATATCCTCAACTACCGACACCTTTCAAACATCAGCCTTAAGTTGTCACAATGGTCCTTCACTAACCCATATATTGTCCAATCATCTAGGTAGACTTGAAGGAATTTATGGATAAAGTCCTGGAAAGCTTGTACCACAATGCATGAGAACACAGTAGGCACATTCTTCAATCCAAATCGGCATGACCGTATAGGAAAACTTCCCCACTTAGTGGAAAAATTTGTCTTCCTTTGGTCCTCCTTCATGATCCTTACTGGTGATAGCCGAGAATCCATCTGTGAAAGAATAGACCTCGCGCCCTACCACTCCCTCTAATATTTCTTCAAGTAAATGGGGTTGGGAAAGGATCAATGATACATACTACATTCAGGTCCCTATAATCAACATAGATCCTTATCCTTCCATCCTTCTTGATGCTAATTACCATTGGACTTATCCATTTTGACTCTTCAACAACTTCAATAATGCCTGACGCTATCATCTTATCTATTTCCTCCTTAACCTTCACGCGTAGGTTAGGATTCATTCTAGTATGGTCTCTTCCAGACTCGGGCATGCACCTTCCTTCAACTTAATTCTCATTTCTCCCTAAGGAATGGTGAATGCCTTTAAGCTCATGATACCCACGTGGGAATAAATCCTCAAACTCACGTAAAAGATCAATGATCTTAGAGACTTCCTTCTCGACCAATAGTCTCCAATGATAGCCTCCTTAGGCTCTTCATCTGAGCTGATGTTAACCTTCTTTGTCTTTAAAGGCTCATGATAGGTGCGCACCCATTCATCAGCACTATCTATGACTTCGTGCATCCCTATAGAATGGTCAACATCCAAGTTTTCCACTTCTTCACCATCAATAACATACACCATCTTCCCCTTTTCTTTTTCCAAACACACAGTGCTCAAGTTGTATCTCTTCTATTTCTTCTTCCTCAAAGCACACCTCTAGGCTAGGTTCACCTAGCAACTCCAGTAGCCTATCTTCTGCCATGGCACTATCCCCAATGGTAAGGCACTTGACAACCTATAATGCCTTATCCACTAAGGGTTTTGTACTCGATACTCAAATGTTTGAATGAGATCAGCCACTAACTCTTTGCCAATTCCCTGTCTGGTGGTGTGTCTCGAATGAATGTACCATGCATGCGCACAACCTTGTAGGGTGGAATACAACTTGTGAACCCATAATGAAGGTGGAAATGCTTTACACTTCCCATCTAGGCTGTCTCACATGCTTGGATATGGAAGGAAGTGGTCTCTTTACCATGGTAATATTTTATAGCCGCATGGGCACATTGCTCCTACAAAACCTTACAGAGAAGGAAATTCTCACCTCATGCCATTCCAAGAGATTATCCCGATGTGTTTCCCACCAACATGTAATAGTTCCAAGTAGGACGTAACTTAACATCCCCCTTCATTCATTTTCCTCCTTCCACTGAGCTTCCATCTCCTATAAAAATACCTCAGGAAGGCTCCTCCTGAGTACTTAGGTAGCTCCTTTCCTCCTAGTGCACTGACCATACGTGCCTTTGTCACCTTTGTCACCGATCCTCTCAAATGTCATCTCGATTAACTCATAGGTTCCATGTGCCCAATTATCACATGCTATACTGGTGGTGTCACTTAGGGACTGAGCATCCTCAAATTGGATAACTCCTTCTGTGGGATGAATTATCTCTAGATCTTTGATTGAGTGCACATATATTCTATCCAGGACCTCTTCTCCCAAAGGTTTAGTATAGGGTGTTGACTTCCCATCAGCTAGGGGTATGATGACCCATTCCTCCTCATTTTCAAATCTTATGTATCCCTTGTTGAACCAAGATCCACATTGTTCTTATAACACCATGGGCACCCAAGTAGTGCTGGGAAATTGTCTGCCTCGAGTGCCAAGACTTTGAAGTCCCCAGTAAACTTAGCTCCCTGAATGGTGATAGTTGCATCCTTTAAGACACCGATGGGCATTGCCTTCATTTTTTTTTTCCATATACAACACATTTAAAGATGGCTGTAATGCAGGCCTTCCCATCTGATGCCATGCATCCAAGGTGAGAACATTGACCTCCGCACCTATGTCAATGAGGATATTACTAAGGAGCCATCCATCCACGACCGCATTTAACGTGATCTCCCTATCATAGTCAAGGTTATGAGGGGAAGGTTTACATGTAAGACCTACCTCTCACTCTTCCTCGCATGCGTGGTACCTTCTCTCTCAACCATGCTCCTAGCAAGGGAATAATATTCTCTTTCCTTAGCATTTTACATACTTCCTTGACCTCATCCAGGTCATCTTTTGCCTCGACCTTCCTTCTTTTCTCCTCCCTCCTGGACTACTCCTTTAGACATTGGATTTCTCCTTGTAAACTTTGAATGATGTCCATGGTTTCTTGATATACCTCCTTTTGATGTGTAGGTCTGGGTACTTCCCATGTACCACTTCTTCCCTTGAAACTAGGTTCTTCTGCCTTGGTATTTCCTTTGTGCACATGGCCTCTACTCTTGTTGTTACCATAACAAGTTCCAAGCCTGCATCACGTGTCACCCATGGCATCCATTTGTGTCTTACCCTTATTAATTCTTACCATTCAAAGTAGTGCCCTTATCTTTCTCAAAGTGCTGTTGATTCATGTGCTCAAACAACTCAAGGTACTCCTCATACTTGTGCTTCTTCCCACACCATGAGCACTGCAATAAGTCTAGGCACTTGCGCTTGTAGTGGTCTATGTAGACCCACAATTAAAATAGGTTCCATGTGGGAATTCACTTCTTCCTCCTCCTCCATGGTTACCATGACCATGGAATCCTCCACGTGAAATCCCCTTCCGCACATGCCTCCATCTGTGTGCTCCTCATAATGGTGGTCATCATTCTTAGAACTACTGGTAAGGCTAGTTTGGTGCACACCAAGATCAATGGCCTCATGGATCTGATCAATAAGCCTATAATCCTTAGTGTCATGGGTTGTAGAGGTGCAGATCTTATAGTAGCAAGACACATTCTTCCAAATTGTACACGTTATAACAAGGGACATCTACTTGCATCATGGTCCCCATGAAAATCTCATAGTCTACTACTACGGCACATATCTTCTTCCGGGGAAACTATCCTTGACATGCCCCTCTACTTCACAATATATACACCATATACCACTGCGAGTCTCATGGGCTGAGTTTGTAGACAAACTTCTCCAGCTGCTTAGCCATAACAGTGATTTGAGCCTCTAGAAATGGGCTAACACCAGTATCAACACTTCCAACAACTTCGGCACGTAGAGTAGCTTCTAACGCCTCGTGTGGGTCTGTGAAATTCTTATGAGATAAATCTTCTAAAAGGTGTTATCAACCCCAAAAAACCATTGAGCATGTTGTGAAGGGTGAATGTCATATGATAATTTTGACAGGAGGGTTTTAAACCATGCATCATACTCCCACACACTCTCTACCATTCCCTGTTGAATCTCCTTAAGGGTGCTGATGCTCTTCTATTCAAACTCAGGGATGTGGAATTCTTCCAAGAAGGCATTCTTTAAAGTAGTATAATCCACCACCATTTGATGAGGGTCATATTTCCTATACTAGCTATGTGCACGCCTTGCAAATGTCATTGTAAATTGGCTTGCCTTTTCCGCTTTTCTGGGTAGTGATCCCCTTTGTGTGCCATAGCAGCTCACACTTGTGAACATGTTCCACAACATCTTCAATACCTCTGTAATCTGGAAAATGTAAAGACATCTCAAAGAAAACTTGAGGAGGTGGTTGGGGCCCTTGTCCTCCTGAGCTAGAGCCTTGGTTTCCTCCAAGTGTTTCCCCACCACTGGATCCACAGATCCACCAAGTCCTATGCCTCCTAACCCACCAAATCCACTAGATCCACTAGGTCCTCCATTCCTTCCCAACCCATCCACACAAGATCCACCAGGTCCTGTAGTGGTCATGCCAAGGGTCCCCAAAGTTCCACTAAACTATGTGCACCAATTCGGTCTGTGATAATTCCCCACTACCAATAGTGTACCCCGCGCCACTCCCAGATGCGAGACCAAAGGCTTGTGTACTTTCTCCTTGTCCAAAAATTCCTCCAAATACTGGAATAGTATGCATAGCCATAGAAGTGGGAAATGAGAAATTGTATCTCCTAGGTGCAGATCTGTCACTTCCACTGATACCAACTGGGTCAGCAATACTCCTTCCTTGATTTGGAAAACCAAGCACTAGGGTTTGGTCACTAGGTGGGTTAGATGCGCACCAATGACTCTTCTCTCTCCATGACAAACTCTCATCAGAAGCTAAAGGGGTCTCTCTTACATGCTTTCCAAGATGGGGTAAATAGACTGTTTAGGTTCCACATCCTCTGCATGAACCTCAAATCCTTCCCACAACATCTACCTCCATAAATCCATCACACCTGCAACCTCACATTTTCTAGCAATCTCCCTTTCACATGCTCTTCACTATACTTGAGTTGTCTCTCCTCCCTTTCTTTCTATCTCAATATCTTCCATCTTCCTCCACCCTAGCTTCCTCACCCAATGCTCAAAATGGTTTAGCTAGCCATCGGAAATGCCTCTAAACTCAAGGTAATAATCAAGATCTTCATTTCCAGAGGGATAACATGTAGAAATGATCCTCCTGGGCTCTGAAGAAACTGAACTCAGCGACTTCTAGACAAGAATATGTAGAAATAGTGTACTCCAGAGTGTATCTAGCTAGTACTCCTTTCCACCAATGATCCACAACATGATTCAAAATCAGATCTACATCTTGTAGCCTCTGGTACTCTTCTTGGGTCCCGTGTGTGATCTATAATAC